>CANUEP010035214.1:0-37195 GCA_947857235.1 Jatropha podagrica | reverse complement strand
GAAGCTTTCTTATCCTAATTTCTCACATCTCTTATCTAAGATGAGATTGGTCTCTTTGCCATAGCCCTTTTTTTTTTTTTTTGTGCGAGGGGGGGGGGGGGGGGGGGTGGGGGGTGGAAGGGGACCAAGTATTTAGCATTTGGGCCTTCGGTTACACAAAGCCCAAGTTTGGAAATAGTTAAACTAACAACTATATTGATTCATAGAGCTCTTAGGCAAATGTCATATTCAAAGTTTCAATTTTTAGTAAATGTCATAAACTAAGAAAAATTGAAAAATTAACACATTTGATCAAAGAAAAATAAATATACCCAAAGTAACCTTAAACAACATCACACTGAACTATTAAAATAGATGGCGTTAGTCATTCTAAAAAAACGAAACACTAAAAAATGGGAAAAAAAAAGAAATGCTGAAAAAAAGGAAAGGCTGAAATAAAGAATACGTAGAAAAAAAAAAGGAAAGCCTAAAAAGAAAAAAAAGAAAACACAAAGAAAGACAAAATCTAAAAGAGCAATTCCTATACAACTTATGTGGTTCAATAATGAAGATGATGACCGACGATGACGACAATAACGATAGTAAAAATGATATATACGATGTATATTATATATACCAAATCAATAAATAATATAAAATCAATTAAATATAAAATAGATATATATACACACTAATTAACACATTTGATCAAATCAAGTAATATGTCGTGTGGGTGTGTGTGTGTGTATAATTAATTACAGTATTTACTGATACAGTATATATATATATATACTATATTTACAGATACAATATATATATGCACCGTATTTATTGATATAGTGTGTGTGTGTGTATATATATATTGATACAGATATATATACACTGTATTTACAGATACAATATATATATATATATATATATATATATATGTATGTATCAGATTTATATGGATCCTATTTATATGTATCATATTTGTATCGTATGTATCGTATCGTATTTATTGATATATATATGGATCCTATTGCAGAAGCATATGGAACCGATATCAGTCAGATCTAGGTGAAGGTCACTGGACTGCTGTTAAAACCATTCTGAAGTATCTTAAAAGAACTAAGGATGCTTTTCTGGTTTATGGAGGGACTAATGAGCTAAGAGTTCATGGATATACCGATGCAAGTTTTCAGTAAGATATTGATGATTGTAAATCATAATCTGGATATATTTTTACTCTAAATGGTGGAGCTATGGGTTGGAAAAGTTCCAAGCAAGAAACCACTGCTGATTCTACAACTGAGGCTGAGTACATCTTTACATCAGAGGGAGCGAAAGAGGTTGTTTGGATTAAGAAGTTCATTATTGAACTTGATGTGGTTCCAAGTATTGTTGATCCAGTTTCATTATACTGTGACAACAATGGGGCCATTGCTCAAGCCAAGGAGCCAAGGTCTTATAAAAAATCCAAACATGTACTTAGACGATTCCATTTGATCAGAGAGATCATTGAAAGGAAGGATATAGAGATAAAGTGAGTACCCACTAAGGAGAATCTAGCAGATCCTCTTACTAAGGCACTATCCCAAAAGAATCATGATCGACATATAGATGCTTATGGGATTAAACACATGGGTAATTGGATTTAGTGCAAGTGGGAGATTGTTAGTTATATGTCCTATAGCCAATTTGATTGGTTGTATTTTGGGATATAATATTTCATATAATAAATATTTGATTATTAATAAAAGACATTTATTCATCTTTTATATTCTATCGATTGAATCTTGGTAAAAGATAAAGTCCATGAGATAATATTGCTTTGCAAAATAAATTATAATGAGGTTGTAATTATGAGTTTTATATTTGCATTAAAGCAATGTCTCTAAATATTCTTGATCGATGTTCTCCTCATTATTGGACGATGATTAGAGCTGTTGAAACTGATACATTTTATGTTCTTTCCTTAAGGAAGTAGCTATTCTCATAAGCTGAGATATGTGTGATATCTAGAACTAATATGTAGGTGCTTATTATTTAAACAAGTCCACTGAATTGACCTGCATGAGAATTTCATATGGAGAGTTACCTATGTTTATGGAATACTCAAGTGATGATTGTTTAAGTGATCCTTTGACTTGAGATTACTAAGCTGTCTTATATAGGGATGACTATGTTTTGATTCTTTATTCACATTATTCATTATATGAATAATAAGCAACGATTAATTGGACATAGTAGAAATTGTATTGAAATACTTGTGTAATCAAGAGAGAATTCATCACCCTAGGTAAATTAGGAAAAATATTATAATTATTTTCTATTAGTATTGATTAAGAAATCCTTGCATAAGGTGGAATGAAATTAGCAAATGAGATTTAAAATTTCATTCAACTGATCAATGGCTAAGGTTAAGAGAACTAACATGATTTAGTAAAACATACACACTTCATGCCTAATTACTAAATCGAAACATTAATGATGAAGGGATATCAATCACACTGATAAATCATGCACTGAAAGGTTAAGTCAAACCACTTTGACTTTCCAAATAATTGGGTAGTCTTAACATGTTGCTAGACAATATATTTGACCTTCAAATATTAATTAGTTAATATTTATTGTCAACATATTTGGAACCTAGAAGGTCACACACATAAGAACATCCATGGTGGTGACAGTTTTCTGGCAAAAATTAAGTTGCTAATACGCTTATACAAAAATGTAATCGCAGTAGAGAAACGAAAAATGGAAGACGAGAGCTTGCTGAAAATGAAGAAACAAAAAATATAAACTAAAAAAAAGAACATGATAGAAAATGAAGAAATGAAAAATGGAAAACAAGAACTGGCAAAAAAAAATGCAGCAATAAAGAAAAAATTGGGAAAAAGGAAATGAGCATTAAGTTAGGAAATTAATACAAAAGGAAACACTAAGCAATGAAAACATTGATAATTAGAATAGAAAATTAATAAAAAAAAGAAAACACAAGACCATTATAACTCTGATTTCTAAATAAACTAATGCCTAACAAAATTAAAAATGGCATAAAAGTAAAAACAAATCCAAAATGACAAATTTAAATTAAAAGGTCAACATGACATTCTCTAAAGATAAGTTTTAAAATATGACATCTATTACAATTATCCCTTATTCATTCACACAGAACCATATCTTATATGGAAACAGTGACAACAAACTTATAGTGAGATTAGTTTCACATCACTGTATATAAATTAGTATCATATACTTGCACAGATTATCATTCAATAAGAACTCTTAACACATTTTTTCTCCATTAAATCCTCTAAACCCTAGCTTCTATTAAACTTGATCTATTAATGTATTATATTTTATTGAATCTACACAACTCAATATCAAAATGGATTAGTGTGTTGTCACTGATAATATGAACAAACACTCATGAGTACAACTTATTTGTGTCAAATATGAGAATACGAACATGAAACTAAATCTATTTAAATTTATTTCAAATCATCATTAAAAATACAAATCTATGAACAAAAAGTATATATTCTTCAAAATTTAAACAAAAAAATCTAAATAAAATAATAATAAAATATAAGTTTCTAATTGACTATGACTAAGGTTATTTTAGGATTATTTTAAATTTTATTAAAGGCACTAACAGGTTATTTTAGGATTATTTTAAATTATATTAAAGGCGGCTAACTGATTATTCCTTAGATTATATAGTAAATTAAGCTTCCATACCTATAGTGGACACTATTAATTACAGTTTTTCCTTTGGATTGATTATAAAATTGTAGGATTTGCATTTACTCGCAATTACATTTTTAATTGGTTTCCTTTGAGCTTTTACAAAAAAAAAAAAAAAACAACTATTAGGTTAGTATTAATTATTGCTTATTGGGTTTCAATATCATATATGCACAGTAAAATAATATAATTAAAACAATTAATTATACCAATAGGAATCCGTTTAAATAAATAAAGCAATAAAATATGTTTAGAAGAATACCTCTTTCGCAGATTCTTTGAAATTTCGATCTACAGGGCTAAGTTGTCGCAAACCATAAGTCGTCCAAATGTCTAGCCTCTAGCAGTATCCACACGAATGGATAATTGAAAAACTCTAAAACTACTTTTAGAGGGTTGAGAGATTAGAGCATACGGCGGTGCTAGCTGTTGTAGGCTCTCTGTTTTGTTTTGTGGGCATGAGCAACAACTTTTGTTCTCATGTTCAACTCACGTATAGTCCATACTGTTTATTAAACCTTATATAGGAAAACATTAGGTTACAAATAAACCCTAGGAAAACCTTATATAATTATTTATTTGAACCTTTTAAATAAATAAATATGTGCCTATTTATTTATTTAAACAATTTAAATAAATAAATCATAATATATATATATTAATAGGATTTTTCAATTTAATCAATTATATTTATTTATTTAACTATTTAAATAAATAAATCATAATTGAAATATTAGGTTTATTTAATCTAAAATTTATCTTAATAAATTTTAGACATAAATTAATTAATTCAATATTTAATAATCTAGGTAAAATTATAATCAAATATAAATTAAAATTTTATCCTTAACTCCACAAAACTTATTTGTAATCAAGTCATACTTGATTCGATTTTTTATTTTCACTTTCTCATATCCATTCTTATGTGTGTGACTTTCTAGATTCCAAATATGTTGGTAACAAATATTAACTAATTAATATTTGAATGTCAAGTACATTGTCTAGCAACATGTTAAGACTATTCAAAAATCTGAAAAGTCAAAATGGTTTGATTTAACCTTTCAGTGCATGATTTATCAGTATAATTAATATCCCTTCATTATTAATGTTCCGATTTAGTAATTAGGCATGTAGTATGTCTGTTTTACTAAATCATGTTAGTTCTTTTAACTTTAGCCATTGATCAGTTGAATGAAATTTCAAATCTCATTTGCTAATTTCATTCCAAATCTTCTCTTGATTACACAAATATCTCCATACAGTTCCTACTATGTCGAATTAATCATTGCTTATTATTCATATAATGAATAATGTGAACAAAGAATCAAAACATAGTCATCTCTATATAAAACAGCTTAATAATCTCAAGTCACAGGATCACTTACACAACCATCAATTGAGTATTCCATAGACACAGGTAACTCTCCATATGGAATTCTCATGCTAGTCAATTTAGTGAATTTGTTTAAATCAAGTACCTGCATATTAGTTCTAGATATCACACATATCTCAACTTATGAGAACAGCTGCTTCCTTAAGAAAAGAACTTAATATGTATCAGTCTCAACAGCTCTATCATCGTCTAATAATGAGGAAAACATCAACCAGGAATATTTAGAGACATTGCTTTAATGCAAATATAAAAGTCATAATTATAACTACATTATAATTTATTTTGCAAAGCAATATTGTCTCATAGACTTTATCTTTTACCAAGATTCAATCGATAAATGTGTTTTATTAATAATCAAATATTTATTATATGAAACATTATATTTCAAAATATAACCAATTAAATTAGCTACAGGGCATATAACTAACATTGCTAGGTTGTTAGCAATACTTAAAAGCTAATTTACGTTTCCCTGTCCCGTAAAAGAAAAAAAAAATTTTACATGTTCCTGCATGGTTACAAGTTACAACTAAAAACTACTCTCCTTGACTTGGTTTGCTAAAATAAACACAAAATGGGAAGCTCAAAAATGTCATGGATTAGGCTCTTCCGGAAACAATACGTTCGCCAATAGCCCAAACGGGGTTTACCTGGCCCAACAAGTTCCGAGATATTAATACACTGTTATCAGCTCCATTTAGCCATTTCCCGCCAAATTAAAGCGGCAGTAGCCCGCCAACGCCGAAAATCCCTCTCCCTTCCCTCTCACTCACTCCAAGCTAGAATTTCCTACGCTTTCCTACAGGTCTAACAGGGGAGATAGGATTGGACAAGAAGAAAAGGTAAATAGGAAAAGAAATGAAAGGAGGAACAGTGCAGATCAATTGGCATGGCACAAAGCCTGTACTAACCCTAGACTTTCACCCGATCTCGGGTCTCCTCGCCACGGGCGGCGCCGATTTTGATATCAAGGTATTAAAAAAAAATTATATTAGGTTTGATGCTCTAATTTTGCTTAATTGTGCGATTTGTATTTTCTTTTTTAAAACTGGTATTTTTTTTTTCTTGGTGGAATTTAAGGTCGTGTTTTGATTTTTATTTTTATGAAAATATATACTGCTGTCTGTGTTTCTTGAAATGAACCACTGTAATGGTTTCTGTTTTCATTTTTTGAATTTGAGGTAACAACACGTTTGGTATAAATGATTTCTGCAAAAAGAGAGAGAGAGAGAGAGAGAGAGAGAGAGAAGAAAAGTTCGGAATTCATATATGATCCACACTTGATATGTTTGTTTGTAAAATTTATCTTATGGAATTGATTATCCTTGAGATAAATTCAAATAAATTGGGTAGAAATTGCTAATAAATTCTATTAGTAGCAGAACTACTAATTTGACTTGACTAAAATTAGAAGAATTAAAATAAATATTATGAATGAAATTCATGTGCAAATGAACTAAAATTGAGTTTGACATCATACATTTGAATGTTTGAATTTGGATTTGATTAAAATTTTGATTTTAATTGCTCTAAAGCATGTGCTATTGTTAATATAATTTACTGTTTAAAATCCTAGATTTCGAATAAAAAACATGAAGTCAAACAAAATATTAGATGAATTCCTTCATTTGTTCTAACGATAATGTAAAATGGTTCAATTATTTGATTGGATGGAGTTCAATTGGAAATCAAGATAGCCTTTTTCATAGCCTAATAATAGTATGGAACAGAGCAATGACTAATTGTTAGTTATGCTGTGATGGAACTTTCAGCTTTGGTTAATAAATTCAGGTGAAGCACAGGAGAAAATCCCAACAGCTTCTTATCAAAACAGTCTTTCCTACCATAGTTCTGCTGTGAATGCTCTTCGGTTCTCACCATCTGGTAAAAGGAAATACAGATCCTCAGTTTCTTTCTTTTTCTCTTCTCTCCTTCATGTTATTGTTAATGGTTGTAAAACCTATTACTTGTTGGCAAAGCTGATAGGCGTGATCATCATAGTGCACTAACTATGCCTTAATTATTCATGTGGTATATAGATTGTAGATAGCACTGTTATTACACATAGTAGATTATGGGATACACCTGCAAAAGGCCATTAAGCATTGGGGAATTGTTTTGATATTTTGAATTCTTGAAGCTAATGAATTATTCTTTTGGTTATGAATTGTAAACTTTTCACTCTTGGATCTAGCATATGTTGTTTTAGTTTCATCATTTCTTCTACTTTGTTCCTTCACCTGCTGTTAAGTTCAAGTCAGCATCATTCTAATTGTTCTTTAATCAGCATATAGTCTCTTATGTGTGACTTTCTATGTTATGTCTACGTATTGTATTCTCACTGCATCTCTTATAAAACAATTCTGAAATCAAGCTATCTTCATTTTTGTCATTGCTCCTTTTCTTTCCTCATTTGAGGTAATATGTCTCTTTATACTATGCAGGAGATCAACTGGCCTCTGGAGCTGATGGTATGACTTCAGTCATAGCAGCTGTTTGTCTTTCAATATAAAATATAACCAAACAATGGTCATGAGTTAATTACCTAGGCAATTTATCTCATATGTTCTTGAATACAATGTCTGCAGGAGGGGAATTGATAATATGGAAGCTGCATTCCACAGAAACAGGCCAAACCTGGAAAGTTCTCAAGAATTTATCGTAAGTTCTTTTAATGCATCCTTAAGCTGCTACATGCATCCAGGGGCCTGACCATTGGCTAATCAGATTTGTTCTTGTTGGTTCGAGGATTCAAACCTGGATCATGTTCAAATCATCATTTATCATTTTGATGTGAGCCAAAACTTGAATTGACGATTTGACACATTCATCCATTTAATTAATCGACCATATTGATTGAGAAGAATAATGTAGTAAGATCAGTATTCAGTAGTAAGAAAAAAAATTTCTTCTGACGTCAAGATGGTTTGATCTAGGGCTAGTTTTAGGCCGAATTTCATTTGTTATTTTTTCAACACTTGAGCATATTTTATCTGGAATATTCATTACAGTTCCTTATAATTTGTTTGATGTTTGGTTCATCTATTATCATTTCTTTTGGACCAGATTTCATCGGAAAGATGTGCTGGACCTGCAGTGGTCTCCAGATTGTGCATATTTGGTCTCTGGATCAGTTGATAATTCTTGCATCATATGGGATGTTAACAAAGGCAAGAAAGACAATAAAAGACCATAGTGCACAGTGGTTAGAATATTTTGATTGTTGATTTTCTGATTCCTCATGTCTTTTCTTCAGGTTCTGTGCATCAGTTGTTGGACGGTCATTTCCATTATGTTCAAGGTGTGGCTTGGGACCCATTGTCCAAGTACGTTGCTTCTCTTAGTTCAGATAGAACTTGCAGACTTTATGTTAATAAGCCTGACACAAAAACAAAAGGTGTTGAGAAGATAAGTTATGTTTGTCAGCACATCATTACAAAGGCAGAGCAATGGCCAACAGATGATTCTAAGGTCAGAGAATACCATGATTTCTTCATTTGCTCCAGAATGTTGATGGATTCATTACATATTATAAACATCATACATGTTTTGATATGCAGTCTTCGAAAAACCATCTCTTCCATGATGAAACATTGCCATCTTTCTTTCGAAGATTAGCATGGTCGCCTGATGGATCATTTTTACTTCTGCCAGCAGGTAGAAAACTAAAGGCATGTTTAATCTTATTATTATTTGGTGATGATATATCATGTAACTGTTTTATCACAAATTTTTTTATCCTCTTTCTACAGGCTGTACATGACATAGTCTTGGTCTCTAGCTTTAATTTTCTGGAAGATGTTAGTGTCTAGCTTTACCTTTCTTGAGGTTCTCAAGCATAAAATGAAACATTGTTCCTATTTATCGTTTCAAATAGGGGTGTACAATCAGTTGGTTGGGTTCTAAATCAAACCGAACCGACAAAATAAAAAAATGAATCGCAAAGTTTTCCAACCAACTTAAACTGAATTACATACAGAACCGAACCGGTTCACTTTTGTTCATTTTAACTTTTTTTGGGCATATTTGGTCTTATTTTCTACACTGAAGACTGAAGTTACCTAGAACCATAAACTGAATTGGTTAATCGACGTAACCAAACTAAAAAGGCAAACTAGATCGATTCCATTTGCTTTTTCAGTTAAAACTGCTGAATGCTCACTCCTAGTTGCAAAGGTTCTATGGTTGAAGTTGATATCTTGAGAAAAGCCTTCAATTGATTCTTTGGTCGCAGGACCTGAAGAATGAACCTCGACTACATGCTGGCCTTTATAATTTTTACTGATGAAAAACTTCTTCATTCTGATCATTAATTGCTTTTATAGTTGGATTGCTAGGATTTGCAATAGATTGCATGAAAGCATATTAAACATTAAGCATATGCTCCATGAAGTTGTTTGATGTGATTGCATAAATGCAGATTTCCTCTTCTCATTTGCTTCACTTTGTTTTATTTCCCTGGATGGTTGGTGAAAAGTTGCAAATATGTTGATATTATGTATCAAACTTATAAAATTATTTATTTTTGAATTTTGTTTTCCTAACCTAATATGGAGTCTGTCTTGTGCATCTTTTTCCATTTATGCTAGTACGTTTTCTATGACCATATGCTCCTTTTTTATGTTTATGTTCATATAGCAAATTTGGCATTGCAGGTTCTTACAAAATTTCACCTGCTTCAGAGACAGTGAATGCTACTTACGTATTTTCCAGAAAGGATTTTTCAAGGCAAGATGTGCCCTAGAGCTTATTATTTCTTTTTATTGACATTCTAAAAAGTTGAGTTTTGTGGTCTATCATCTATCAGTATTAAATTCTAATCTTTCAATGCATTTTTTCCTTCTTTTTTTTTTTTTTATATGTAGACCTGCTTTAATGCTCCCTGGTGCCAGTAAACCTGTTGTAGCAGTTCGCTTCTGTCCCATGGCTTTTACCCTTAGGGGATTGCAATCAGGTGTCTATTCTTTTGCTTTGGTTGAGTGTATTGCAGCTGAGCCTAAGTCTGATAGTAAGTGGCAAGCTGAATGTCTTTATTGGCTCATGCAGCTGGGTTCTTCAAGCTTCCTTATCGCCTAATTTTTGCGGTGGCAACTTTGAACTCATTGTATATATATGACACAGAGGATGCGTCTCCAATAGCAATCTTGGCTGGTCTTCACTATGCAGCCATAACAGACATTGCATGGTGAGTTTGTGTCTGATTTGTGGGGGCCGACTTGCAAAATGATTCTTCTAGTGGACTCCATTTTATTCCATATCATTTATCAATAAAATTCATGTTCCTAGGAATTTCTAAAATGAAACTCAGAAAATATTGGATAGAGAGGTGCTTATGTAATTCTCTTCTTCTCCCCCACCCCAACTTCAGCCCTGATACCAGTTGAAAGAAGTGCTTCTGCGTGATGACCGTCCATATTTTCTGCTGTTGTGAATATTTGCAATTTACAAGAATGAATTCACTGTCATTTGACTGTTTACAGCTTGAACATAACTGCAACAGGGTCTATGCCTGCATAATTCTTCTCCTTCAATCTAATATATTAGCTAGAAGCAGGAAACCTCAGTTCTCTTTCACTATTTTGCTACTTCAATGTATAATGGTTTAGAATGATTACTATGATTTACTTTGTTAAGCATTTTGAATTTCTAGCTCTACTTTTTTCCCTTTTAGGTCATCCAATGCCCAGTATTTGGCGATCTCTTCTCAAGATGGCTATTGCACTTTAGTCGAATTTGAAATCAATGAACTGGGGTTGCCTGTCTCCTTACCAGGTTTCTGTCATTTATTTATTTTTTTTGCCTTGTTTGTCCATTAAGCTTCTTCCTTGTTTTGGATCCTTTCTCGAGCAATCTCTTTTATTCTGCTGTAGTTTATGAGAATAAAAGGCCTATTGTTGAAAAATCAGAGGAAACAGTAATTGAAATACCTGAAGATGGTTGTTCTTTAGCAGCAAATATAAGAAAAAAGGAAGTAGAGAAGAATGACAGGAAGGAGGCTTCACAAAGGTCAATTAGTACTCCAATTTCAAATAAGCCGGCCAAGAGGCAAATAACTCCCATGGCAATTGATCCAAAATAACCACCAGAGTTTTTGGTAAGTCCACATTTTAGTATTTGTCTTTTGTAGGATCATGATCTTTGTCTATTATTATTGTTATTGCTTTTTCCCCAAATATGACATGCTTTTCATTATTAAGGCTTGAATATGCTTCTATACTATAAGCATTCTTTTCTGTTTCGTAAAAGATTTCGACACTCTGTACTTTTTATTCTGTACTTGATTGATAGTGACTATGATTTTAGAGAAGGATCTACACATCCTAGTGCTAACCGACTTTATGTATAGTTTAGCATTCAACTTTTTATGATCAGTCAAAAAATTACGATATGTAACTGTTCGTACGAATATGATTAGCGTCTAACTTTTGAAAGAACAAAAAATGCAAGTTATTATTACAATACCACACAAAAGGACTATCTAACTATTCTGTGATACTAAATTTACACCGAAGTAACGTAAGTAGCTATTATGCGATGGCATTGCAGTACTAACTATCACACCTAAGAGAAAAAGAGAAATAAAAAGAAACCTAAGAAGAAGCTTTCTTATAACATTTTGTTTCTCTCTCACACCTTTATTGATAATTTTGGTCTTTGATAGAATAGGGTTCTTTTTTATTCATTAGATTATTCACAAACTAAGCTTTGTTTAAAAAGTTAGCAGAGAATTATATATATATATATATATATATATATATATATATATATACATATACACAAATGCTTACTATCTATGGTATGCTACAAATTATGTCTTCCACATTTTCAGGAACATGAAAAATATCATTTTATGCTTTAAGAGGGTTAACCTAATTCTTTTGGCAATGTGACAATTTGACAGAATAGTTCATACTTATAGTGTATGTTTTTACCGTCCGTTCGTGTTATGACTGAATTCAATTGTTGATTCCAGCAGGACAGCTTCAGATTAAGGCTGCTGGAGTGCTGGAAACTGGACCAAGATCTGTCTTTTAAAGTTGTTTTTACTATAATGTGTTTGTACAGTATTTTTGCAATAATAAAGAAAAGAAAAGAAATGGGCAAATGATCTGAATTGATGATGGTAATTATTTTTGCAATAATGACAGTATTTCTCACTTAGTGAATTAGACAAAGGAATACATGCACATGCGTAATTTCTTGAAACTCTAAAAAGTGACTCAAAATAGAAATATATAGTTTTAGTTTTAGTTTTTTTTTTTAATTTTATAAATATTATTTTTTTTCGAATTAAATAGATTTAAATATAATAAAAAAATATTAAAAATATTTAATCATTAAAAGATCATCTATTTATTGCAAAGAAAATATAAATTTTTTATTAAATTAAAGTGATAATAATTATAAATTAATTTAATAATAAAAAAATTTTAAAAAAATTATGATTAAAAATAAAATTGTTTTTGGAATTCAATATATAATAAGAAATAAATTCCTTCTTTAATTGAAAATATTGTAATTTAATGAAATTTGGTATTGATAGACAAAAAGTATATATACAGCAAGTAAATAAAAGAAAATTACAAGGCAAATAAAGCTATGATTTAATTTTATTTCTCTATTTTTCTAAGTTGTAAATTTAAAATAAATAAACAAGCTAATTAATTAATAAAAAAATTACATAAAAGAAACATTTTATTTTTACCATATAAATCCTTAATTTTAAGGGAGAATATACTTTTCTTTTTTTATTGTATACGTATATTTCTTTGAAAAATAATTTTCTTTTCCTTAACTACGATATTACGGGTCCATTGGACTAAAATTAAATTCTACTTGCATTGGATCAGTTCAAGAAGGGATAAAGTGCTCTCAGCAATTATTTATTTCATCCATGAGAATTAAACCTTTACTTGTTTCATCTATGAGAATTGAAGCCTCGACCTCACTAAAAAGGAAGAGTATCAAAAACCACTTATCCAAATCATCATTAAGATAAAATATAATTTTCGAGTTGACTACGATTAAGGTTATTTTAGAATTTTTAAAAATTCACTAAAATTAATATAGGTAATCTCATTATTCTCCCCCTCATTTCCACTTTTATATATAGTATAGATATGTTTTTTTTTTTTTTTTTTTTTTTTTTTTGGGGATTAGAAGACAATTTCAATATATAAATATTAAGTCCAACCTACCATCAAAGAATAAAAGTAATTGTGGTTTCTCGCCTAAGAAAATGGCTTCGCACTATGTCAAGGCTCGAAAGCCCAATGGAAGACGAAATGGGTTAAGAACCGACCAGAGGAAAGATGGTCCATCTTTCCTGTTTGACTTGTTCAAAAATACAATATACTTTTCCTTTTGGATTATAGTCAATTTTTAAATTATCTACTATAGCCTCCTTAAATTTAAATAACTTGTATTAATTCATATTTATTTTTTTAATATAATAATTACTCATATATTATTTAAGATAAACATAATAAAAAAAATTATATGAATAAAATTATTCTCTAATTATAAAAAAAAAATTATTTAAGGAGTAATTGCAAGTATTACTATTAGAATTAAATCCTACAGTTTATATAAAAATCATTTAAATATAGTGGCTACTAAAAATTCTTTATTTGATAGAGAATTTTTTTGTTTTCTACCATATTTTTACCTTTTATATTAGAAATATGTTTTATTCAGATAATAAACACGAGAATAAAAGCCAAATTTGTCTCAATATTTATTTAAAGAGATAAAAAAAAAGTGTCAAATTTGACTTTTCAACTAATCAATCAAATAAATCAATTAAACTTCACAAATGATAAGACTACAGTATATAAATTAAACTTTCTGTATTGATACAGAATTTTTATCCACTGTTAAATTTAAAATATTTAATTATAAACCATTAGATATAAAATTAACTAGATAATTTACTATGTACAAGATAGATAATAAAAAAATTAAATTTTTATTTTTATCTTGTAACTAAATTTTTATTATTAAGTATAAAAATAATATTTAAAAATATTTAATAACTAAATTGATCATTTATTTTTTTTTAAATGAACGGATATATAGATTATTTAATTTTATTCATATAATTATATTTATTATTATATTTAAAATATTATCTTGAGTCAAATGATATCTATTGAAACTATTTAACAACAACAAATATAAAGTATCCTTTTAATTAACAATTAACACAAAGAATATATTAAGTGAATAGTTTTCCTAAAAAAAATTAATCATATAAATACTATTTTAAAATTTTTGTGATGCTCATAATGATTTTGTACATATTATAATATTTAATTATAATATGATTATTATACTAAAATTACTTTATAATATATGTAATTCTAGTCATTTAAGTTGAATTTTTTATATGTATATAATAAATGAATCAAAAATTTATTTTGTATATCAAAACTACATTTATAATTTCAAAAATGTATTTAGTTAATGCAAACTTAGTATTAACTAAAAATGATGGAAAATTTTTATTATATCATTATTTACATTATAAATCACATAATGTGTAAAGCACCAATAATAATCTTTTGAATAATTTAAATCAATAAATATTTCAATTTTTGTAACTCAAATCTTTAAATGATTTAATAAATAATATTAATTAAGATCATTTATAAAATTTTATAAAAAAATTATTTATTGTGGTTAAATATTTTCAAGAATTTTAATATTTATATCAAAACTTTTTATTTATCTATTTTTAATGTAAAATCATATCATTATTTTATAAAATACATAATTATAAAAATTTTCTTAAAAAGAAAAAAAAAGAAAAAAATGAGGTTTACCTGCTACAATAAGTTAGCATGCTAAATGATAAAAAAAAAAAAGAATATATCTGTATTAATACAGAATTTTTAAATTCTTTACCATAGCAAAAACCTTTCACAAATATTAAATTGGACAATTTTCTTTTAAAAAAGGAAAATTTACATTTTTATTTTTATTAAGCGGAAGAAAGCATCAAAATTTACTAGTTTCGTTGCAGCACTTGGTTATGCAAAACTAAATCCATTTTCCTATCAATTTTGTAATCCACGGACCGAGTTGAGCTATGTGGGTGACCCGATTCATTCATAATTGAGGAATGGAAATCTGAAGATCCCCTTTTCCCATTATCAAATTTTTCCTAATACCAAATCCTGTTTCTTTCGCTCTTATATTTTTGGAGATAAAGAAACTATGGTTTTTACTAGCAGCCGGAGATTCCTTACTAATCTTCGGGTTCATCGGCTAATGGGTGCTCTTCATTCCGCTTCTTATACCAGTTCTACCAGCAGTCGAGGTAAAAGGAAATTTGTTTCTTTCAAGAACGTCCATGATTGTTTAGCTTCTTTTGATTTGATGCTTCATAGTAATCCTCCTTCCCCTATTAAGGAATTTAGTAAATTGTTATCTGCACTTGTTCGAATGAAACATTATGCTACTGTCATTTCTCTCTCTAAACAGATGGAAATGTTTGGAATTTCACATGATATTTATTCTTTAAGTATTTTGATTAATTGCTTATGCTATCTAGACCGTGTGGATTTTGGATACTCTATTATGGGTAAAATCTTCAAACTTGGTTTTAAGCCTAACATTATAACTCTTACTACCTTAATCCATGGGCTTTGTAGGGAGGATAAATTTGTTGAAGCTGTGGATTTGTTTGATGATATTGTTGAAAAAGGGTATCAACCCAATGTTTATACCTATAATGTCATTGTGAATGGTCTGTGTAAAATTGGGTAAACCAACATTGCCTTTGGTATTCTGAAAAGAATGGTGGAGAAAGGTTGTGAGCCTGATGTGGTGTCTTATAATGCTATCATTGACAGCCTCTGCAAGGATGGATTTGTTACTGAGGCATTAGACCTCTTCTTCAAAATAAAGAGAAGGTATCTTACCTAATGTTGTGACCTACAGCTCTTTAATCCGTGGTTTGTGTATGTCAAGCAGATGGAAGGAAGCTTTTATATTGCTTAACCAAATGTTTAGAGCAAAAGTCACACCAGATTTAATTACCTTCAGTACTTTGGTTGATGGACTTTGTAAGGAAGGAAAGGTTTCAAAAGCTCTTGGTGTAGTTAAATTGATGATGCAGAGAGGAATACAGCCTAATGTTATCACCTACAGTTCATTGATGGATGGATATCGTCTACACAACCAAGTGGATCAAGCTAGAGAAATTTTTAACCTGATGGTAAGAAAGGGCTGTACACCTACTGTTTTTAGCTACAACATCTTAATTCATTGTTACTGTAAGAGAAGAAGGATAGATGAGGCAATGCGGCTTCTTGATGAAATGCGTTGCAAAGGCTTGAGTCCTGACCATGTCACTTATAATTCTCTTATACTTGGCTTGTGTAAAGTAGAGAGCCCTTGGGCTGCGCGTAACCTTGTCAAGGACTTATGTGTTAGTGGCCATTCTCCAGATAATATAAGCTACTCAATTCTGATAGATGGCTTTTGTAAGCATAGCTGTCTTGATATGGCGTTGGATCTATTTCACGAAATGCAAAAGAACTTGTTGAAGCCTAATCTTATTGTTTATAATATCCTAATTGATGGTATGTTCAAAGCTGGAAAAGTTACAGATGCAAAGGAACTGTTTTCTAGACTTTCCATCAAAGGGTTGCATCCTGACGTTTTCACATACAATATAATGGTCAAAGGACTTTGTAATGAAGGATTACTGGATGAAGCATTAAAGGTTTTTAGGAAAATGGAAGGGAATGGTTGCTCACCAGATGATTGCTCTTATAACGTGATTATCCAAGGATATCTTCGACACCACAATTTGTGCATGGCAAAACAACTTATTGATGAAATGGTTGGCAAGGGGTTTTCTGCAGATGCCTCTACTGTGGAGTCAGTAGTAAACAATGATCTGCTTGTAAAAAAGCTACTGAGCTGCTCTAAAAGTTCTCAAGGTGAAAGTTGAGTCTAATTGTTATGCAGTTACAGGAGGTATTGTTCTGTGTTGAGTTTAATTCAGTACCTTATGGTTCTATAGATTTGTTCTGCAGCTGGCCGCAGCAATAATTTGGAATATTATTGTTTTCTTTGCTTTCTTTCTCTTGAATTTGCTGCGTACCCATTGAATTTGCTTTCTTTCTCTTTTGTTTACTCCATGTCATACAATTTTCTTCCAAATAGAGTTTTATTTGGATCTTGTGTTGTGTTCATCTGATTCTCAGTTCATTAGGGTTTGTTCTGAAACTAGTTATTGTGATTCTTTCAAGCTTCATTTGATGAATTTGTTAAATTTGGAAGAATGTTCTCACAATTGCTTAACTTGCGACATTTGACAAAGGGGCTGGACAATTGCTTATAGGCATTTATTTTGATTATTAATGTTTTGAAAACTATTTTATATGTTTTAAATTTAATGCTTGCACTTAAACAATTTAATGCTCTATGTACATTTTTTCGTCAGCATTTATCATTATTAATTGACGCCTTGAAACCTAAATAAGAGAATTAGAAAATACTTATTTCTAATTAATTGGTATAGCCTTAGTGCAAATTTTAAATTTTCAATAGTAGCCTACTTAGAATTCTGCATTTCCCATCAATTAGTAAGAAATATTATGTTTTATAGTGTTAGCAACTCTCGTCAAGATCTTCTTAATTACATGAGCTTGATGGCCTGTTGTGGTTTCTGCATTTCTTTTGGATCGCACTTAACACATTTTCTATCTTAATTTTGGGTGAATTGGTTGAACAGTTTAGGGAAAGCAATGGCCCTGTGATTTACCGATTACAGCTTAATATGAAACTGGTTTGCAAGATGCTAAGGCTTCATTATCTCCTCATCCTAGATGTCTTAAATAGTCTCTTCATGAAGGAGAACTTTTAGATGTTGGTGAACTATTTTATCCCCTTTAACAAGACCTGACTTGAATTACTATGTTCACTATCTCAATCAATTTATGTTTTCTTCTAGACAACCTTATCGTTTGGTTGCTCTGTATCTTGTTAAGTATTTACATGTTTGTCCCTCGAGGGGTTTGCATCTCCAAGCTTACTGTTATGTCTTTTTCTTTGCTTCCAATAATTTGCAGCTCCAAGCTTACCGTTATATACATGTTCCTTTACAAATTACAAGGAGGCCTCTCATAGTCTCTTGGAAGACTAAAAAGCAGAATATTAGTATTTTTATTGTTGTATTTACAGCTTAACTTTTATAGGACTTTTATATAATATGGAAAATTAATATTTTGCCACGTCATTTGGGGTCTGGTTTCATGGTCGGTGATCGGATCCAATTTTCATCTTTGAAGAAGAGAAATTGAAAAAATTAGGCGAGATTAAACAAGAGCAAAAACTATCTCCTTCCAAAACCTGTTCACGCAGAGGAAGATAATCAAATTTCTCCCAAACTGTTTTCAGTATTGCATCTCTTTCGCTTTTTGAAGAGGCAGATAATCAATGATGTCTACTGGTAGCAGGAGATGCCTTACTGTTTTTCGGCTTTGTTGGCCAATGGGTATTTTTGGTTCCGTTTCTTTTAGTAGTTCTAAAAGCAGTACTCATTTGAGAGGTAAAAGTAATTCTGATTCATTCCACAACACTGATGATTGTTTAGCTTCCGTTAATTTGATGCTTCATAGTAATCCTCCTTCCCCTATGAAGGAATTTAGCAAATTTTTATCTGCACTTGTTCGAATTAAACATTATGCTACTATCATTTCTCTGTCTAAACATATGGAAATGTTTGGAATTTCACATGACATTTATTCTTTTAATATTTTGATCAATTGCTTCTGCCATCTAGACCATATGGATTTGGGGTACTCTCTTATGGGGAAAATCTTCAAACTTGGTTTTAGGCCTAGCATTATAACATTTACTACTGTAATCCATGGGCTTTGTAGGGAGGATAAATTTAGTGAAGCTGTGGATTTGTTTGATGATATTGTTGAAAAAGGGTATCAACCTGATGTTTATACCTATAATGTGTTTGTGAACGGTCTGTGTAAAATTTGGAAAATCGATGTGGCCTTTGGTATTCCGAAAAGAATGGTAGAGAAAGGCGTAAAATTTTGAAAACCAATGTGGCCTTCAGTATTCTTAAAAGAATGGTAGACAAAGGCTGTGAGCCTAATGTGGTCTCATATAGTGTTATCATTGACAGCCTTTGCATGTATACATTGGTTACCGAGGCATTAGATCTCTTCTTCAAAATAAAGAGTGAAGGTACCTTGCCCAATGTTTTGACTTACAGCTCTTTAATTCGTGGTCTGTGCATGTCAAGCCAATGGAAGGAAGCTTTCGTGCTGCTTAACCAAATGTTGAGAGCAAATGTCACACCAGATTTAATTACCTTCAATACTTTGGTTGATGGACTTTGTAAGGAAGGAAAGGTTTCAAAAGCTCATGCTGTAGTTAAATTGATGATGCAAGGAGGAATAGAGCCTAATATTATTACCTACAGTTCATTGATGGATGGAAATTGTCTACGCAACAAAGTGGATCAAGCTAGAGAAATTTTTGACATGATGATAGGCAAGGATTGTGCACCTACTGTTGTTACCTGTAGCTTCTTGATTCATTGTTACTGTAAGATAAAAAGGATAGGTGAGGCGATGCGACTTCTTGATGAAATGCATGGCAAAGGCTTGTGTCCTGACTCAGTCACTTATAATTCTCTTATACATACTTGTGTAAAGCAAAGAGCCCTTGGACTGCACATAAGCTTTTCAAGGACTTGTGTGCTAGTGGTCATTCTCCAGATAATGCAGCCTAATCAATTTTGATAGATAGCATTTGTAAGCATAGCAGCCTTGATATGGCATTGGATCTATTTCATGAAATGCAAAAGAACTTGTTGAAGCCTCACCTTATTTTTTATAGTACCCTAATTGATGGTATGTTCAAAGCTGGAAAGGTTAAAGATGCAAAGGAACTGTTTTATAGACTTTCCATAGAAGGGTTGCAGCCTAATGTTTTCACATACACTATAATGGTCAAAGGACTTTGGAAGGATTACTAGACGAAGCATTAAAGGTTTTCAGGAAAATGGAAGGGAATGGTTACTCTTATAACGTGATTATCCAAGGATATCTCGGACACAACAGTTTGTCCATGGCAAAACAACTTATTGATGAAATGGTTGGCAAGGGGTTTTCTGCAAATGCCACTACTGTGGAGTTGGTAGTAAATGATGATCTGCTTGTAAAAGTTCTCAAGGTGAAAGTTGAGTTTAATTGTTATGCAGTCACAGGAGGTTTTGTTATGTTTTGAGTTTAATTCAGTAGCTTGTGGTTCTATATATTTGTTCTGCAGCTGGCCTTGGCAATAATTTGGAATATTAATTGTTTTATTTGCTTTCTTTGTCTTGAATTTGCTGTGTACCCATTGAATACGGCATAGAAAAGCAGCACACTCGATTAAAAGAGGGAACTGTTTATTTCTCATTTGTTTACTCTCCCTCTCATATTTACGTGCCTTTGACGTGATGAATCTGTAAATTTTCTTCCAAATAGAGTTTTATTTCGATCTTGTGTTGTGTACATCTGACACTTAGTTCGTTAAGCATTGTTCTGAAACTAGTTAATGTGATTCTTTCAAGCTTTATATTTGCCTACTATATTTCAAACTAGTTTTGTTGCGAAAAGAGACCTATTATATTTTTGCTTGCTTTCGCTTGAATTTTCTATCAAGATAAAAAAAGGTGTGTTATTTCTTTTCACTTGTTAAATTTGCTATCCAACATAACTTGTAATTTTTGTTCCCTTATTTTAGCAAAAATAACTGTCTTATTTTCAATGTCCGGTAAAAATGGGTGGCTTTGGAATATTTTGAAGGAAGAGGACGATAGATGGTAAGAGAATTAATAGGATTATGAAATTAATTCCCATTAATTAATTAATTTTATTTTGTTTATTTGTTTGTTCTTTTTTTAATTTTGATACTGATAGTCTACATTTCATTTTCATTAATCGAAGTTTTCATGATTTATTTTGCTTTTGTATGATTATGGAATTTTAGCATCATCTTTTCCACTAAAAATATAGGACTTTGAAAGCCAGTGAATACTGTTAAACTTTATTTGTTTGAAATATTTATTAAGAACTTTTGAATTTTTTCAAGTTAGTTGTTAATGTGGAAGCTTATTCCATAATTGTGAAATAGCTGACCCTTTTATTTTGAATTTGACAAAACAATGATAATAACTGTAGTAATTTGATTTTATTTATTATACTTAATCATAGCTGATCCTTTTAAACTTTGTTCAATTGAATTCAAATTGCCAAGTTAATATTTTGACATGGCATGCATGCATGGCAAATAATTGTCTAATAGGAAGCTGAGGTGGAAAAGTGAAAAAAAGGAAAATTGATATTTGTTGCTGATACTTTCAAGTAATGATATTAATGCAACAAAATTATGTATTTTATTTAAAACCATTTACGGTGTTGTGGTTTGAACGATGGATTTGATGATATATGACTTTTTGGAGTTTTGATTTGATCTGGATGATAATTGAGATTTCATGGCGTGAGAGCGGTGGTAATTTTGCTGTCAAATTTACTGCTGCTTATTTAAAGGTTTGTTATTGAGTCTTAATATATGAGGCTTTGAAGTTTTTATTTGATTTAGATGATAATGCAGATTTTATAGGATGAAATTGGTGCTAATTTTGTTGTCAAATTCACTAATTTTTTTGCTCACAGGCAAAAATTTGCTGCTTATTTGAAAGTTTACTATTGATTATTTTTTTCCGCATTTGTCATCCTATTATTTGTTTTGTATGAATTTCACAGGATTTAATTTACTCACATCTTTAAAGCTGACTTTCGGTTATAGCATATCAGATTTTAAAATTTAGATTTAATTTGTTTGGCATTTATTATTTTATTGCTGCAATTGTGTCTCTATTTTTTTTTGTTGTTCATTACTGTGTGTTCATACGATCATTTTTTCCAATGACAATGACATAATGCATACAGGGAAATGAATGGCTCTCCAACTTAACAAACTATGAAACATCTTTGCATTTGTTTTTTGTTTCTGAGTGTGTAGAGGCTCTTATAAACAGAGGGGCATTTACCAACCGAACAAACACAAAAGGACAATAAGCCACTTCATCTTCGCGGCATTGTCTGTGTTTTTATGTGCTTGGTTATTATGCTAAGGTAACTAGGACCATTCAGTTTGAAATTAAAGGTCACTTTAATTATGTCTTGATTTTTTTTTTGTTTTCTTTGATGTTGCAGTGAAATCATAGAGGTAGAATGAAAGATGGAGGTATAATTTTTTTGAAGTTAATCTTATATATACAATACCAGTGTATTGACAATAAAGTTAATCTTATCATAGAGGTATAATCTTATAGTAGTTCTCATTTTTTACATTTTTTTGGTGGGGTGGGGGGTTGGGGTGGGAATTGACAATAAATTTAGTCCTAGATGAAAATCCTTTTTTATTTTATTTTTAGAACTTTACTTTACTTACTCATTATATATACAATACCAGTGAAGTGCATTAGAAAGTTGTCTAGATTTACTTTTTAGTATTGATTAAGATGGTCCAATGTATTCACAAATCTAACATGTATTATTCTTTTAGTACATTCAATAATTTCTCCTGAGGATCATCCATCTAACCGGGCATATATATATATATATATGTACAGATATTTTTCTTTAATACAATTTTATAGTTAATCTGCCATTATTACCATGCTTTATATGGTTATATTCTCCATCTTAAAATTGACTAAACAAAATGTTTAATTAAATATTAAGGTCTTAGTATATGAATGGAATAACTAATCCCTGAAGTAACCCATTTTTGTTTTGCAATTTACTAGGTTTGATAGCTTTTATATATATAGATGATGGATGGTGCGAAATGGTATGATATATTTCATGCATGAAAAGTGGGCCAGCTTAGCCTGTCAACTGGGAATATGAACAGGTAATTTTTTGTTGGATCAAGTTTTTGCTGGGAAAATAATTCTTCACTTCTGCTTAATTACAGATAATTGGGTGTATGGTTAGACTTAGACATAAGGTCGGCTTTGTCTCTGATTGGATTGTGACATTGTTGTGGTGGTTGAGTTCCTCTAAAACAAATAAAAAGATACTCTTATACTTTATCAGATAAAAAGAAAGATCAATTTATGGAAGAAACTGTTAAAGAGCAACAGCCTATAGTTGTTAACTATTTGATATTTTTCTTTTTAGATCTAATTTTCTGCAGACAATTTACAGATTTTCTATATTTTGCCTTTCTCTGGCTGCCATAGCTGAGCAAGCAGTATTACTCTTCTCCTCCCTTTAGTAGTAATAGTAGAGTGAAAAAAGGGGAAAGCAACAGTGAGACTTCAATTGTTACGAATGATTTTCTTCTTTTACGAAAATTAGAAAAATAGGATATAATGCCTTTTTTTTTTTAAAAAAAAAAAGAAAGAACAGAATGATGACTACTTAATATTAATAAGAAATGGGTGTTTGTTAATTAGGTAATTGGATGCTTTTTTTGCTTGTAATTTGTTTAATCAATTAATTGGGGATTTTAAAATTTCTATGAAGGATGTTGATGTAGGAAGATGGTTTTTGCCGAGGGAGAGTGGGAGATTGTCTAGAAGAGTTGATGGAGAAGATCCTATTAGAAAAAGCATTCAGCAAAATGTGTATCCAATTATATAATTATGGACAAGGGTGAGTACTGGGCAGGTGTTATTGTTTTGGTTTCATTTCTCTCTAACTCTAATTATTTTGGGCATGAAAAACTTCATTGAAGGCTCATCTTTTTCTTTTTCTTTTTTTTTTTTTTCCTCTTCAGGTTAGTGAGAAATATTGGTTCAGATAAGTGTCATCAATGGTTATTGAAAGAACCTTCTGAATGTGAACCAAATATCTCTTCAAAATCTATTGTGAATTTCAATCGGGATTATTAACTTTGATATAAAATGTTTTGCACGTAAATTGCTCTGCTCATGACTTCCTTCCTGCTCTATAGCTAAATCTATTTTTTATTATCTCTTCAAAAGCTTGTTTGTTTGGCTTAATATGTTGGGGCGATAGTTGAAACATACTGTACAAATCACTTCCACTTGTAATGATTGTCGTATGATCATATCAGAATTTTTAAACGGGTTTATTCTTCTGTGTTGAAAAATATTTAATCATCAACTTTTAGCTTCTATTTTTGTATAGGGATATGACTCACAATACATTTTATTATTTAAATCCCAATTAATACAATTTAAATTCAAATGTTGTGAAACAAATCAATTTAATTTGGATTTTTATAAAAATATTAATTGATGTTTCTATTTATTGTCTATTAATTATGTGAATTTGAAGTTAGCTTTCCATTTATTAATACTGGCAGCGTGCTTAAAAATCGTAAGAGAAAACATTTTATATATTGTTTTAATTTTTTTATTATTGAATTTAATATTTTTGGGCAATCTTTCACTTGTTGATTTAGAAGTCTGTCATAAAACATATAATTGTAAATTAATTAGTACTTACTTTGCTTCCCAAATATCCAATTTAATCAATCAAATAAATATGTACTTAATTATCCAAAACTAATTTCATTTTCCTATCAATTTTGTAATCCACGGAACTATATGGGTGACCCGATTCATTCATAATTGAGGAACGGAAATCTGAAGTTCACCTTTTCCCATTATCAATACCAAATCCTGTTTGAGATGGAGAAACTATGATTTCTACTAGAAGCCGGAGATTCCTTACTAATCTTCGGGTTCATCGGCTAATGGGTGCTTTTCATTCCGTTTCTTATACCAGTTCTACCAGCAGTCGAGGTAAAAGCAAATTCGTTTCTTTCAAGAACGTCCATGATTGTTTAGCTTCTTTTGATTTGATGCTTCATAGTAATCCTCAATAGTTTTAGTCTGATAATACGGTTTGGTTCAGAACCGGTGGCCATCGGCTACTTGCTGGAAGTTGAATTCAAATATTCAAAGAACTCAAATCGATGTCTTATAAAACAGTTTGCCACCTTTCTTCTCTGCTGCGAAACTCTGTTCTTCACTATGCAATTTCTCCAGCCAAGCAAACCCACGCCCAAATCCTTGTAAATGACTACCTTACCGACGTCACTCTCCAAACTGATCTCGTGTTAGCTTATTCTAGATGCCGGGTTCTTCAAGATGCTCGCAAAGTGTTCGATAGAATGTGTGACAAAAACATGCATTCATGGAACATAATGTTGTTTTCGTATGTGCAAAATTTTCTTTATGCTGATGCTATTAGTGTTTTTCATAAGTTCCTAAAGCTGGGTTTTAGACCGGATCACTATACCTTGCCTCAGTTGTTCAAGGCATCTTTTGGAGGAGGAGATCGTTATCTGGGGTGGGTGCTTCATGGGTGGGTGATTAGACTTGGTCTTGAAGGATATGTTATTGTGGGTACGGCTGTTTTGGATTTTTATGTGAAATATGGGCAATTGGTTGATGCAAAGAGAGTTTTCTCTGGCATGTTATGGAAGGATTCTGGTGTTTGGAATCTGATGATTTCAGCGTATGGGAAGGCTGGTTTCTGTGCAGAGGCTTACAGTTTGTTTGGAAGTATGGTTATGGAAAGGGTAAAGGTCGATGCTATGACTGTTCCAAGTATTTTGAATGCTTGTGGTGGAGGAGGTGACTTGATGAAAGGAAAGGAAATTCACGGGCAAGTTTTAAAGAATGTTCTGTTTGATGGAGATGTGGCAATTGGGAATTCATTGATCGATATGTATGCAAAATGTGGGTGCCTGGGTAATTCAGAGAAGGTTTTAGGAAGAATGCCAAATTGGAATGTGGTTACATGGACTACAATGATATCTAGTTATGGAATTCATGGGAAAGGAGAGAAATCCCTTGATCTTTTCAGGGAAATGATAGATTGTGGATTGAAACCTAACCCTGTTACCCTAACTGCTGTTTTGGCTAGTTGCAGTCACTCAGGTCTAATAGATCAAGGCCGCACCATATTTTATTCCGTATTGCCAGATTGTGGGCTTGAACCTAGCATAGAGCACTATGCTTGCATGGTTGATATTTTGGGTCGCTGCGGACATATTGAAGAAGCACTTGGATTGGTTCAGAATATGAAATTAGCAGCAACAGCAAGTGTCTGGGGTGCCCTGCTAGCCGGTTGTGTGATGCACAAGAATGTCAAGATTGGAGAAATAGCGGCTCATCATCTCTTTGAAATGGAGCCGAGAAACTCTAGCAATTACATAGCCTTATTTCATATTTATGAATCTCACTGTATTTGGGATGGCATAATAAGAATTAGAACGAGGATGAGAGAACTAGGTCTGGTGAAAACTCCTGGCTGTAGCTGGATAACCATTGCGGGAATAATATGTAAATTCTACCAAGGGGACAATTCCCATGGACAGACAAATTTGATATGCGACACATTAGATCACATGATCAAGGTGATGACATTGCCTTGTGATTTCCAGGAACACTAACTGTACAAAATTTTGCAAACAAAAATACCCCAAAGAATTAATTATGGAGAGGTATATATTGAATAAGGTTCACTTCCATTTATGTTTCATGTTTCATGTTTCATGCTGATTTTGATGTTGGATGAACTCTACCACCTATTCATATCAGGACGCTGATATGATGCAATTATAGCTCAACTATGATGGCTGCAAAAGTATGCAAATATACCACTACTCTAGATTTTAGCCATTTCCATTTCTTCTTTCTACCCTACTATTGAGAGTTCTGGATTTAATTTTCTTGAAAGTTTTGTTTGGATTGCAATTAAAACAGGATATTTCACAAGCTTTACTTATTATTCCATCAAAGAATTTTTGACAACCTTCTGAAAGAATAAAGAGAATTTTCAAGTACCATTTTATTAAGGATATTGGATTGAAAAATATATGATTACGCTGCAACTTATTTCATTATTTGCTTTGTAATCAGAGTTTGTGCTCAAGATATTGCTGATTGGAGGTGGAAGAGGAGGCTGCCAAATCGTAAACCTGAGGATGTTGGTGAGAAGATATTGTGTATGAACCCTGACTGACTTTTTGATTTTTCTTAATCACCTCGTCAAAGTGTACATCCTCTTCAATGGTTAGTATCTTGGTTTTCTCACCATGTGGTCCTGGTACAATGGCCTCCTGAACTTTCATGTGTTCATCAAAAGCTATGAGTTCAGTGTTCTGAACTATTTTTTTCTTTCTCTTCTTAACAAAGCAGCAGAGAGCAACAGAGAGAAATGCAAGAAAGAACAGACCACCAAGCGAGACAAATACAATCACTATGACAGTTGAATTATGTCCTGGTGTTGGGGGTGGGGGTGGGGGTGGAACAAGCTGAGGTGATGGGGGAGAAATAGGATGGGGTGGTCGTGGGGGGAAGATTGGGTGACTGGGTGGTTTTGCTGCTGGAGCTGGGGGATGATGGGGTGGTGTTCCAGGTACTGGGAATAGTGGTGGCGGCGGCGCAATTGGACGATGTGGTGGAGCTACTTGTGGAGAGGAGGGAGTACTATGAGGCGGTACCACTGTTGGAGATGGTGGCGGCATAATGGGATTATGTGGTGGAGCTACTCTTGGAGGGGTGGGGGGAGTATTATGTGGTGGTGCCACTGTTGGAGATGGAGGTGGATGAAATGGATGGTTGGGCGAAGTTCCTGGCTTCGGGAATGATGGCGGCGCAACAGGATTATGAGGTGGAGCCACTTTTGGAGATGGTGGGGGCTTTTGGGAAGGGGGCACTTTCGGAGGGGATGGAGAAACATATGGGGGAGGCAGAGGATTATGTGGTGGAGGTAGAGGAAAGTAAGGGAAGTTATAATTATCAATATGAGCCATTTCAATCTAAGAAAGGTATGATAGTTGATAGATTGTGTTATGTTGGTGCTGATATGTGGAGAATATGGCCTGTCTATTTGTAGTTTTGACTGATGAGTGGGATTTGGAATTGTCTAATGATTTGCATGCTTCTAAGCTTTAGTTACTTGACTGTCATGCCAAGATTTTTAAGAGCTGTCATTGATTGAATTAAAAAACACTTCTTTGTTTTATTTGTTAATTACCAACTAGTCGCAAGTTTTTCATTCTTTCTTGTATGAATATTACTCTACAGAGACTGGGATTTGAGGATCAGAAGGTTTGACGTAGGATAAGAGACTCTAATGTTAGGTTAATTTAGATCACCATAATGTTATGTTAATTTTTGAAACATAACCTGAAATCAGATATTAGATGATCCCACTGGTCTTGATACCTGAAACAATGACTATTTATATATGTATGTAAGGGTCAAATAAATATTTCCATAATAGAGAACATTGCAAGCTTGTGTAATTGCTGGTTTTCCCTCTTATCCTAGAGAATGGGAAAGGAGATGTAACCATTAAAAACAGGTTTTCCACAAAGCACAAAAGTGAATTTCTCTTTCCTTTTCTTTTTACCATTTCAATAAAAATTTTGCAAAAATATACAACAAAAAAATTGTTACATATTGAACAAACACCCTTCACTCATAATGAACAATTGGTTAATGAATAAAAAAAGTTAATCTGCTGAAAAAAATGTATCCTCTATGTAATTCTACATTCCCTTGAGAAACGCATGTAAAATCAACTTTCGCAGGATATTTGCAGAAACTGCCACAGTATACCTCGAGAACATGAAGAGAGAATCCGAACCCAATACTCCACTGTTATGGCTTGAGATTGAGACAAGCGCAGCTTGCAGACCCTGGTTGCTTCTTTCGCAAATATCAACCAATGTTCAGTTCTGTGCATGTCCGAAATCTGCATTTATGAAAGATAATTGAAATGCTGTCACAAACGGATCACCTTTCAGTGCAACAGAAATATTGATTGCAATCACAGTAACAAAAATGGAGCGATGTCAGTAATTAATTCTGTTCTTTCTTATACTGAGGCCTAAGGTTTCATTTGTCAGAGAATATCAAGAATTTCAGTTGGCATTAATGGTGTTAAGACGAGGTGAAAATAAGACACCGGACTTTATTCTAAAGCCACTGGGACTAATGTGCTCCAGTTAACCCTCCCAAACCTACACAATCAAGGTATTGGGTAAAAAGAGAAAGCAAAAGATGTTTTCTAATAGCATTGAAAAAAACTTTCATTACCTCTTATAGGTATCAAGGATCAATGGTAATGGACAACATTATGCTGCTAAATGAAAAGCAAACTTTATGTCATTATGCTGCTGTCAGCTAATCTGGTTTCATTTAGAGCGACCACATTAATTGGGCAAGAGATTTATTGAACTCAAAATCAAGTCTGAGCCTCAAGTTTTCAAATTGTGCTGAGTTCAAGCTCTATAGCGTATCGACTCAACTGAATTACAACTCTAGCCTAAAGGAGATTGAAATTCAATCTTTATCTTGTCTAACACATAGACTAACACAACAGACATTGCCAAGTATGCTGAAAAGCACCCAAGCAAAGTTGAAAGAATAATAGCAGAAGGCAGTAAAGAGCTGAGAATCACATCACCATTAGCAAGAACTTCTATGGTTGGTAAAGCAGGAAAGAGAGTAAAATTTCATTCCACATATCTGGTATTCCAGGTAAGCACCAGTGGCTACAATCAGTTATTGGTAAGTTATCATTCCACTTGCCAACATGTGCATCACTCCTGAAAGCTGACATTGATGTTATATGGAGTATGGTTATAGGAACTGTCATATCTTTTACCACCTCCACTGTGATGTCTGAAAATACACTTTTGTTCCTCCCTTCTGTATTTGATGCTGGCTGCTTAGTTACATTGCAAAACCTGTGGAATTGATCGCTGATGCAGACAACAAAGACCATTATTAGTCATGTCGAAGAGAGTATATGCCACTTGCAATGAAATCCAGCAGGAAGGGTAAAAAAGAATGAACTACAAGATTTTAAAAAGCTGAATAGTGGAATTTCCCCCATGGACTATAGCCAAAGACTGAAGTAAAATCATAAGAGTCAAATTTGTTATGCCTTTAAGAGGATACATGCACAACCCAAGTAGAGAAGTTGTGCTTGTCAAAGAGATAAAAAGGCTGAAGTAAAAATATAATATTATCTTCAATGAGAAGGGAACAATGGCTTCAAGAAAAGTTTGCACCCACAACCAAAGTAGTTTTACAATAGGTACAAAACTGGGAAACAGAAAAGGCTCGTGTTCACAACACTGTCTCAGTATTGAAGAAATACCTCCAGTGAGATGGCTCATAAGTCCTAAAGAAGACACGTGTTCTATTTGTGTCAATCGTGTTCTGCACCCATAATGCCCAAGTGTCCAGTGCTATTCTGAAGGCAGTGGGAATTGACATACCAAGCTTCACTGAATTCCCAAGCTGGAAATAGCAGCCCCTGTCCAGAAAACAACTTTCCAATCTATCACAATTAACAATTTTATTAGATATTAATATTACAAGCATAGAGGAAGACTAACCATCACAAGTCTACCAAAATGAAAGTATATCCATGAAAACTGAAAGTTCATTACGCAAGCCTTGTTTCTAGTCAAAGATGCTTTGGTAATGCACTTCGTACCAAAACCTACTTGTTAAACTAGACAATGTTAAATATTGGACAAGAACCTTTTCCAGTCAAGGTATTAAGTTGTATTGAATGCATAGGGAGAGATTGTTTCATCGACCTTTGTTTATATATAAATAGAATAGATAATACAAATAAAACTACAGAACGTGATGGCAGAGCATTATCAGTTTTGTAAAAGAACAAAATAAATATATGAATCAGATTTTAATTAACAAGTTTATCCATGTCTAACATATCCTACTTCTCCAGAAAAATAAATAAAAAGCTTTCCGTGTATTATGCTATATCAATGTTCTGTAAATTTGAAGCAGACAGTTATGTCCATTTTCATGGATTACTGAGTGGTCTGCGATATAGGTTAGCATTGCCCAGTAATTTGTTGGCAAAGTTTTTGTGACAGGCCTAATATGCAAAATATATTCTAGCCAGATATATATGGATGACTTGGTACCAAATAGCATCAAGACGTTTAGCTTGTTTGGGTTCCATAGATGACTAAGGAAATTGACACAGAGACATTCCTGCGATTGGTGTGCCGGACTGCAAGGAAATGCATATTTTCAGATACAATTAGTACTGTTGCACAGAATAATCATGCTAAAAGTAGTACATTTTCTGTGAATTAGATTTCTATCTGAGTACTACAAAATAGGTATCAGCCTCTTACTGCTGAACAGCTTCAAGTGATAACATTTGTTTTCAAATGAATACAATGACAATTAGCAGTATCAAAAACTATTAGTGAAAAGCTAACAACGATGTTTTCTTTAGTTTCAACCATCTTCAATCTAATCAAATCTAGCATGAGAGAACTTTAGAAATCTAATGGCAGTAATACCATTAGAGTACAGAGTCTCCAAGATGCTTGGCTTTTGTTCGGCGAAACTGCTAAATGCAACAACACTTATTGGAATATTATAAATTTATATAGCTTTTATCATTAAGTAGTATGAGTAATTAGAGGCATTTCCTTGTCAATAGAATAGTCTCAAGAGAAGTCAGCGCACATGATAGCATTTGAAGTTTCTGCTACAGTACACTTGATAGCAATGTCCAATTCAGATCATCGTCAAAATGCTTTTCAGGGTTTACTTGATAGTAATTATTGTCAATTCATTAATTGCATGTAATTCACACATGAGGTTAGCAGTCTTAAATACTAAACTAATTAGTTGAAAGTAATTTGAACATTACAAAATCATAATTAATTAGTTATAGTTAAGTTTCCCATCTTTCAAAAGCGTAATTTCTCTTCCATTTATTATACACAGTATTGTCATCATCTCAGACACCTAGCAAAATCGTTAAATTGGGAGGCATGGAGGGGATAAGGAAAAGTAGCAGACATGATCATTCAGTAGAATCGCCAGAATTTTATTCCATTGAATGACTCGAGGACAGGAGCACATTTAGATCCAGTTCTTGAACTTCAGAATCAAAGAGTAACAGGGTTAGCAACAAGCATATGCTTGTTACATTTTGCTAATGGCGATGCTCGCACTCCTCAGAGTTAGGTGCTGGAAGAGTAGGGCAGTCAAAAAGTGAAAAGCATTAAATGTTCCATGTAAGGAGAATACAATCCTAATGGTTTCTACAATTCAACATTATCTTTGAAATTCACTAATGGGGCTTGAGAAGGTGGTTGCATTCCTAGGAATAAGATGAAAATAACTAATTACAATTTTATTTTCAAGACTTAACTTTGAGAAGCTTAGTTTGTGATGCCTGTAACTCAATGACCTGCTGGTGACTTTTTATACTTGAAGAGGAATATCATAACTTATTGTGCGGGAAATTGTTCTTCATGTCATATTCATATTGAAAGATTTCATATTGACCGGAACATGGGGTAATGAAATACATTAGTTTAAGATACATAGTGTTACCAATATCCTAGAAGAAGAGGTAGGCTAGAATGGCTAGAGAGCAGGCAAACCATCTTATATATGCAGAATTGTTGAGGTTGGTTGTAACGTAAAAGGGAAAATAGTAACTGTTAGAAATGCTCAAAAGATACTTAATCACTGCAGCAAAATGCAAAAAAACTTGTAGGGATGCTCCTCTGAAAGTGAGTCCGCCTTCATTATCTATACTACTTCAGAAAGACTGTGAATCAATCTTAACTAATTGTATAAAGAAGTGGCTATCTCCTTGCCTGTGGAAAACATGAAAGAAGAACATAGTGGAAGGGATTGATCCAGAAAGGAGTCCTTCCTTCTACTGTGAGTGAAAAATAGTGAATGGAAGATACAATTAAATTGCGGATACATGTGTCCATTAATATCATCCACAAAACACTATGCTGTATAGGTACTATCAATAAGTATAATAGAAGGGACCAAAGTTACTTGCACATGGAAATTTTAGTAAAACTTACATGTCAAAGAGCTTCCCGGGCACCCACCATTGTCCAGTGTTGAATATGAGAACATCTGATTTAACCCACTCACTGCTAATATCATCCAACTTGTCCAATCTAAGCGTTGAACTCACCCGTTTGGGCGTGTGTCTAGGCATCTGACCATGTTGCACCAAGAAAACTGACCGAAAGAACTCAATGGTGAAATTAAATGAGTTAAAGCGAACACCTAAAAATCTAATTTGTTTTGTTATCTTATTTCTGTTGACCTCGTACACGCTCTTCTTATCCTCTACACCTGTCATGAGCAAACATATCAACGATTCCCATTGTGTTCTACTCATGGAATCACCCACAAACACAACCCTTTTATTTTTTAGCCTTTCCAATATATCATGCACATTGAACCTTGGAATATCACAATTCTTGGGCTTCCACCTCCATTTAAGATAATCATCATCTTTCCTCCCATTTCCCAGGCAATCGAATCCTTGTTCTACAAAAGGACATTCTGAAGCATTATATAAAGGATAACTATTCTCCACTGCCCAATTTCCATCAAAAACATTGCACTCTCCTAATGAATAGTCGGATTTAGACATCCCAAAACCCCGAAAGGCTTGAGTGCGGCTAGGAAGCACATAAATGTAACCACTTGCAACAGCTATTAGAAATGAAAGCAAAGATCCAAACACAACAAGCACCCTAAACCAATGCAAGACTAAGCTTGACCGATTTACTCTTGAGCTTCCAAAACTCGAAGATCTTGGAATACCAACAATCAAAGCCTTTTGGTTGAATGACTTACTTCTATTGAAAGTAGTCATCATCAAAATCAACCATGTTGCCAGGACTCAACTAAGGAAGTGCTCATAGAAAAAAGACGAAAAATTTCACAACCCCTAGTGATACAGTTTCACATTATGAAGCTCGAATCTAGTATAGATTAACGCAAGTACTACCAGCCCAGCCATTATCATACAATATCAGTTCAAATCACCCCAAAAGGATCACAATAGTTCCAAAATAGAACCAAAAGTATTATAAATTAGAAAAGCGTAAAGAGACCAAAACACGAACTCAATCCAAGAATTCAGCACTTCATATTTCAAAACAACATTTTGGTAGCAACCCACTAGAGTATTAATAGAGAAACCAAATGGATATTCTTCAAAAATTAAGGAAAAAAATTCAGATTAAGTCCAACAACTCCAAGAAAATCTAAATATGCTACAAATACTAGCTTACTGGTTGATACAGAGTATGAGAGAAGCCATCATTAATACATTAAGAATCTTGTCCAGAAGTAGAACTTGAGAGATTCGTGCACAGATAGCTGAGAAATGGAGAAAAAATTGAGGTAAAAAAGAGTTCTGGAGCGGAGGTGGTGGTTGAGAGAGAGAGAGAGAGAGAGAGAGAAGAAAACAGAGCACATGGCATAATAGAAAAACAGAAAGGAAATATTCTGGTAGTTGGAAATTTGGTTGTTCTCTGTTTTGCTTTTTACTTTTTATTTTCGGAAAATGTTAACGGTAACGTAAATTTGAATCCTGTAACATTAACAAAGTTTCGGGTCTTCAAGTTCACTCAAGCTATAGTTTTGTGTTGATATTTGGGAGGGGTATGGTAGGCATCCACACATCTGCTGGATTTGATTTCGAAAGTTCTAGTTATAAGAATATTGAAATGAAATTGAATGATCCCAAAATTATTAATTTCCATTTTATTTCAACGGATAATTATATTTTTAGTGTGAGAATTTTTAACTTCTGTATTTTATAGGAAAAAAGTTCCAATTGAATATTTTAATTTTATAAAATTTTTATTTTAGTGTCTCTAAATGATGTGACTTATCGAAAATATGATTATATATATAGAGGTCTTATTTTTTTGCTACGTGGCAACTTATATGGCGTTCTATAACTGAAATAATGGATGGCTGATGTGAAAATGCCGGAAAATTCTTCCTTTCAACCATGGATGCACATGAGATGAGGGAAGTTGCCCAAATTCAAGCAGAAGCTTTCCATACAACTGTTGCCATTTTTTAAGATCTATTTTTCCAATTCTTCGAGGTTTTTCTTCGTGTTTTCTTTTTCACTCATTGATTTATGATTTTGGCTTTTAGGTTAATTAGAATCTTGATTTTCTTTTACTAAAATAAAAAATTCACAAACTGAAGTTTTTCTGGGCTTCTTTACAAACTCGGGAACCCACTAGGATTCTTGATCATCAATTAAAATGTTATTTCAGCATATAAATTTGTTATGTTATAAACATGATTAATTATTCTATGGACACTAGAAAAAGTTGAACCTTTTTGTTTCTAAAAAAAAATTCAATTTTCACATTCACATGCATTAAGCTTCCCAAGTTGCAAAAGAAAAGGGAATTTAAAGCTTTTCCTTTTCTTAATATTTTCATAGGTCAAATTGGTGTTTTGTACAATTCAATGAAGAATATATTGATTAACTTAAAGTTTAAATAAATATGCATGCTTGGAAGATGAGCCTGCAACTGGTTCTTCCAATTCTAAGAGCATATGAATGATATGGGTGCTCGTACTATATGCAAAACACATTTGCAAACACATTAGGATCTAAAATCAAGTAGGAAAGTTGATCAAGTTTAGAAGAAACTGAGATTAAGCTTCATTAGAAGAAGATTATTAGAGAAAATGTTTCTGTATGCATTGATTGTAATCGAATCATCTATTCTAAACATTATGTTAGTTATATATTGTATGAAACAAGAAAACTACAGCTAGCTAATCTGTAACCGTCAGCCAAGTCAACAAGGTTGTTGGATTGTTTGTTAGAGTGTGTTGGGCTTTAGTGTTGTGATATCCATAATGAATAAATAACATTAACACATTAACACAATAAGCAGGCCCAAGGTCTCATGTATTGTTTCATCCTCTCCCCCCCCCCCAGATGGTGTTTGGTAACCGGGTCAAACCCATCTTGGACAGGAGTTTCGAAAAAGATGGAAAGGGTAGTGTTTTTGTGAGGATGTCGGCGATTTGGTCTTTGGAGGAGACATGCGAGGTTTTGAGAAAACCAAATAGGATTTGGTTGTGAACAACGTGGCAATCAATATCGATATGCTTCGTTCGTTCGTGAAAAATGAGATTGGTGGCTATATAAGTTGCGGCTTGATTATCACAGTGAAGGATTACAGGCAATGGTGGAAAAATCTGTAGATCGCGAAGGAGGTAAGAGACCCATTGCAATTTGCAGGTGGTGTTTGCCATGCTCCGATATTCCGCTTCAGCGGTTGATCTGCTCACAACTGATTGTTTCTTTGTTTTCCAAGAGATTAAAGAATCACCCAAGAAGATGCAATACCCACTTAGCGAACGACATGTAGTTTGGCAAGCAGCCCAGTCAACATCGCAGTAGGCTTTAAGGGTGAGATCATTCGTGGAACGAAAGAACAGTCCCAAATCTAAAGTACCATGGAGGTAACGCAAGAGATGAATAGCAGCTTTAAAGTGTCCTTAGCAAGGATTCTGCATGAACTGACTGAGCTGCTGGACACCAAAGGTTATGTCAGGCCTCATCATATTCAAATAAAGTAACCGACCAATGAGATGACGATATTTCTCCGGATCCGGTAATGGATCTCCCAGATTAGGTAATAGCTTCAACCCTTGTGTGAAAGGTGTATAAACAATAGTGTTTTGGTCAAGACCAGCATCTTTTAATAGGTTTAGGATAAATATTCGTTGGCTGATAAGCATTCCCTGACTTGATCTAGCAATTTCAAGCCCTAAAAAATATCTGGCAGGTCCTAAGTCTTTGATTGTGAAAGTTTTGTGTAGGTGTCTCTGAATGGCAATGATATTTTCTTCTGTTGGGCCCATGATAAGTATGTCATCCACATACACAATAAGTGCAAGAAAATCTATATCTGACCCATAGTGGAAAGGCAATAATCATTAGGAGATTATGTAAAACCATAGCTGAGCAAGGTAGTGGTAAGCTCTTTCTTCCATTGCCTGTCGGCTTGTTTTAAACCATAGAAACATAAACATGATAGAGGAAAATACTGAGACTAGTGATAGTGAGTCTAGCATATACAAACAGTTTGAAATAAACCCTATTTCTCACAGAGAAATAGTTAGTAAAGCTCCGGATCTTAGAATCATTGAGCAACCTAATAGTATAACCCAATTTAAATATAATG
>CANUEP010035115.1:0-204169 GCA_947857235.1 Jatropha podagrica | reverse complement strand
AAAAATGATGGTCTTGTTGACAGTGGAAAGATTACCTCACAAACATTGTGAAAGAACCCCTTTTCATACATGTTTCTCTTCACTACAACCTCAGCATCTTTGAGAGGTGATCTCCGGCAAATGCCTCCACATTTGCTCTCCGAATGATTTGTTTTGTCACCCATCTCAGTGATGCTTGCTTTTAGTGCCGCAGCACTAACCTTTGCTTCATTTAGCTTTTTTTGCCAGACAAGGTACTCTTGCCACTTGAAGGTCTGTTAATCCCAACCAAGAAGTCAAAGAACATAGAGACGTGAGTTTTGGGTATTAATCGTTTACCGAAAGAAGTAAGCAACAATTTGAATCTGCCAATGGAGAGAGGGAGAGGCATGGGTTTAATTACTTTAAACTACCAGAAATAATTTTTTTAAAAAAAGAAAAAAAAAACACAAATTACATCAACTACTTTAATAAAGTCACATTTAAAGATCGATACAGCCATCACAAGAACTCTTATGGGAAAGTGTTTGATCCTTACTGACATTGCAGAACTGAAGATTGAACTCACCACCACAAGTAAGCCTGAGGGAAGGAAACTACTTTATATAAACTTCTCAAAATTACGTGAAGTAATTTAAGAATTAAGATGCAATGATTTTGTCCTGAAGTTAACCAGAAGAGGCAAATGTGTTTAGCACTCTAGTTGTGGTAGTTTTTCACTGTTCAACAACACAGTTGATTCCATTTTCAACCAATAAAAGAGATATAGAATCAGGGGTAGTATGTGCTCTTTCAATGTTATTAATTATTCTGCCTATGTCCTTGCTTAATCTATTTCCAAGAGAAAAGATAAAAAGTAGTTGAAAAAATTATACACAAACTAAACCTGACCTCATTAGTTGTGGTATTCATTCGACAGAGGTTGGCATGGTACCCAAAGAATCCCGCTAATAAAAGAGAAACTATGGCAAGAAACACCATAAGAAGTATTTGTGTGTTATAGGAGCCCAACAGCCACTGTAAACAAAAAATAACAGTCAATGAAAATGCAAATAAAAGTGCAATCAAAGTGCCAGAGAAGAATGGTAAGAATTCACCATACCCACCTGTACAACATGTGGAGCTAGACTACTAAATGAATCTTCAATGCCATAGTAAACTGCAAATAAGGAAAAGATTAGACGTTACATTCATAAGCAAAACTGCTATCAACTAGGAGATGATAATTAAAGTTAATTTTACCAGTCAGAATATATACAACCCTCAATTCTTTCAATCTTCCTGCAAGAACCAATCCAAGGGCAATTGTTCCATATATACAAAGAAGAAAATGCCTGCACAAGAACAAGAGTGGATACATAAAAATGATAAAACAGGAGGCCAAAAAATGCACCTTTTAGTAGTGAACATCATACAAATTTGCAAAGGAATAAATGGATATGTGAAATGACAAAGCACAGAAACAGCTCAAGTCAAATCTAATTCCTTAACATAAACACAGAATTTTAATTTTGGCCTATCTATCAGATATCAGCTTTAAAATTGATTGATATATTACAAAAAAACAACAAGAAGGTGCATCTTCCAAAAAGATAATTCCACTTTAAATTTGGAGCCCACAGAAAACACATAGCACTTACCATAAAAGAAATGCCAAAAAGTATCGGGTATTTTTCTCCCCTATACAATTATTCTGCATCAAAGAAAAAATCTTAAGTGGAAACCAGAAATTGGATAACTGATAAGTTTCAGCAACAAAACAGTGCACCAAGTAACTAATTGTAAAATATTTTACACAACTATAAAAGACAAACGGAATACAAACCATCCATCCACAATGATGGTCAAAGCGTGCCACACAGCGATTACATATGCTACAGTGCTTGGACCTTGCAGGTCTGGAACAGGGGGAGAACCCCATCTTAAAAAATGAAACTAAGAAACTTATGGGAGATATTCAACAACAAAATCAAACAACTCACTTGAGAAATTTACAAGTGGAACATTCTTTTTTTGTATATATGATATTGTCATATGGATAGGCAGAGAGATATTCTGAAACATTCTCTGCCATAACAGTTCCAGGATCAGAAAAGCTAGTCAATAGAAAAAGTAGAACACCAACAACAACTGCCAATGAGCTTGTGTACCTGCAAGCACATATACTATTAATCAACTAAATGCTCTTCGTTATGCAGCAGATGTTAAATATCCATGACTCTGTAAATACCTGTGATATCCACTTAAATAATACCCAGGAATATAGCTAAAGGATGAATCTATAATGAAGTAATAAGTTGCTCCCATGATTGCCAAATATATAATCTGAAATCAAACAGAAAACTTTCGAGTGTAAGCTGGAAACTCTGCCATAAAATAAGGAGTGGTGTCTTATACATAGCGGATTAGTAGTAAGTTCGCTCAGAAGCTAATAAATGAGGAAGATGCAAAATCATGTTTCCATTTGATAATTCCAAGTGCATATCCCATAAAATTCCTTTATAAACTCCAGATATTAGAAGTGCTAAGTAGAACTTCGATAAACTGACGTTAAAAATCTAAACCTTTCAGAATTTTTTTTTCTGTCATTAATTACATACATCCACAGTTTCTATTTTCTCACTTATTTTCTTATAGGTTCAAATCTTGCATCTTTAAACTTCACAACAAATAATTCTGATGAATTTTAATATAGGTCAATCAGCATTGAACGGCATAAATTTCATAAATAAGCTATTCTTGTATTTTATTTTGATGTACCTGACACACACACACATACTGTATGTGTATTATTCTTCCAAAGGAGAGAGAACAAAAGATACATTTAATCCATCGATATCAATTAACAAAATACTTTGAATCCGAAATTAACCATCTAACCCTAAAAAATTCTCCTTCAAACTTATGGTCAGAAAAATTCATAAAATAGTGCATAAAGAGGAGAAACAAACTGTATTTGAAGAGAAAAAAGAAAATACCTGTAAGGTAGGGTTCGGGCGATCGCAACAGAAATGCTCAATGGAGAGAACAAAGTTCGTGCCTTTATTTCCAAATACCGTCCCTACAAAGCGCCTGACAAAAAGTACCAAAATCAATTTCGCAAAACATTAAAAAAGAAAATGTCTGCGTAGATTGAGAGAGTACAGGAAGTAATCGTAGGCACCGAAGGTGAGGAAGTTGTGGATGCGCTCGATTGGAGTGCCTTGAAAGATAGGCCATTGGCCGCAAAGGAACGAGACCACCACTAACAGTGTGGCTAGTCCATGGCATAACAGAACCCACTGGACCTCCATGCTTATTAATACTACTCTTTACAGAAAGAAAATAGAGGATTTTGAGAGGGAGAGTTTAGCAGTTGGGTTGCGTTTGCTTTTGTTGGATTTGGCAGTTTGGAAATTTTCGTTCGGGTTTGACTTTGACCTGGGGAAATTTTAACGCCGTCATTGTTAACTTTTTTTTTTTTTCCTTTTATAATTTTATAGCACGACTATGAATCTCGAAATTAAATCAAAATAGAGGGAAAAAATTTTGGACCCATGAAATTATTTATGAAATATTTGCTATAATAAGATCATTATCATAATATAAAAAAAAATTATGAACTTTTAATAAATTAAAAATTATTTTTGCATAAAAATGATATTATCAACCGTTAAATTTATAATTTCAAAATGGTAATTAAATAACCATTTTAATTAAACACTCTAAATATACATTTATCTCTTACTCGATATAAACGTATCATTTAAAATAAATGGATCATGATTTTAAAATTTATTTAAAAATGAATTCTCAGTGAAATTCATTTGCGAATTTATCGTGTCGTTATGCTATAATTTAAAATAAAAAATTTAATTAAATTTCATAAAATTATATTTTCAATAATTTTTAAATAAAAATTTATTTATCTTTATTTTCTAAAATAACATTTGGTATAATAATTTAATAAAAATACTAATATAAATAAATCACTCATATTCCACCATAATTAATTAATTAAATTTTAAAATTTCAAATTAAAAAATATTCAAAATTAAAAATTTATTTGGATTCAATATATAATTATAATCATATATAATAATAACTTCATATACTTCTCTTTTGATTTACTTTTCTATAACATAAAAATTGTAATTCACAGGTGATGACAGACTTTGTCTAAAAGAGAAAAATTTACAAAGGATAGTATTTGTATGAACTAAAACTAGATGTCTGCATCATCTATGTTATCTTCTACAATGGCAATGCAAGATCCTACAGATTTTCCCATGGACATGGCCTCTGCAAGTTTAGCTCGGGCTCTTTCATGGCGACGTAAAATTAAGACAGTATTTAGCACAGACCATCTGATTTGAGAATCAGCTTTCTTCTGTGTAAATCCCAATCCATTAAGCAGCAAATCCAACTGTGCAGCAAGCAAAGTAGAAAACAGTGATCAGTAATGTCTAAGTTTAGAGTCAAAAGAAAAACAATTGAGCACAGAAATTTATGTTGATCTTACCTTATTAATATCAGCAAGGCCTCCTTCTGCATATCCATATAGAAGATACTCAGTTATTACACCTGCCAGTGCTATGCATGAGAATCTGTTCAAAGTCTAACAAAATGCACTCCAACATTAGAACTTATCTCCTCTTAGGGGCTCCATTCAAAGAAAGACTCTTAGTATTTAATTTCTCTCAGGCTATTCAATCGATGAACTACTGATCGCTAACAATTGAGATACCAAATTTGAAATTAAGAAACCAGAAACATACCGTAGCTGATACTTTTCCTGCATTAACCTGTATAAAAATGTAAAGTGCTGAGAAATAAGAATCAATAGTACAATAGGTTAAACAAATTCAATATTGCAAAGAAACAACATACTTCTTCAAGAAACTCAAAATCCACAAAAGCAGTTCCTGCTTGAACATTAAGAGATCCTTCTTTCTGTAAAGCTTCCAGACTAGACAATGTATATCCCTTTGGAAGAATGCCTAACAAATAGGCAATCAAGAAATGCCCTGCTTCATGCTGCAATAATAATCATTTCCATCAATGAGAGATTTAAATAATGTAGTGAATATTTTCAAGAATAGAAGGAATTTCATCAAACGCGTAATGTGCATGGTACTTACTTGAATAACCCTATCGTGGTACTTCCGACTAAATGTATGGCCCATTGTATCAAGAACCAAACCCCCAACTCCTCCATTAAAAGAGACCTATGTAGAACCCATTGTACATGCATTATAGCAAGCTAGAAACAGAGCAATATAAGCAAAACAGAGGAATTGGAAAAACTTACAGAGTCTATTGTCCATAGAAACAAGAATCCCAAAGAAAAATAAAGTATTAGTTGTGGGCTAAACCCAAATGCATTCCAAGCAGCAGTTCCACCAATTACAGCAACAAGTTGCAGATTTCTTTCGATAGAACCCAGAGTTGTATCAATAGGGGACAAAAGAGAAGTTGTTTCTATTCCGTTCATTTTCAGTTCATCCAATGTGTAAAGCCTTTGTGGCACTTGTCTTGCAGCGCCGAAACATCGCAAGCCACCGGGCTTTCCCTGCAAATCCTTGATAAGAGAAAGCGCCGCTCTTTCATCTCCTTTGCCTAGTTCCTTGTCCACTTGGTCTAATGCTTGCTGTCTTGAAATGCCAATTGAAGGAGATGAATTAACGATCCTAAAAGAGCAGATTCTTGTTCGTATAGGAGAAACTAAAGTCGTGTTACAGACCACTGTGCCCATTCAAAAGCAAAACTGAAAAAGAACCCAAATTTGATTATATTCGTAAAAATGTCAATTTTTTCAACTTGAATCGTCAACCACACATACAGGATAATCGAAATACAAGATTGGAACGACACAATTTAAAAGCTGAACTGGCCAAAACGGCGACGTTCAACTTCTTTAGCTTTTATTTCTCCTTGTCTGTATGAGGCTCAGTTTTCTGGGAAACTGAACAAAATGGAATTTGCGGTGGAGCTCCGAACTAGAACCTCCTTGTGACATAATTCTAGCCCCGAGGAAAGTAAAGAAAGCCGATTTTGCTACGCGGCGTCGTCTGTACATCAGGCATATATTCAAATTCAATCTGTACATCTAGCATTATGGTTGATTTTGATTACTCTAAAGTCATTTTAGTATCAGAAAACAGACCTAGAAATTGTACCTTGAACTTAACCTGATCTGAGAATCTTGTATCTATTATACACAGCAACAATTGGATTACTGTGTGACATAGTTATTGATTTAATTATCTCTTGAAGACTCAACAATTCTTCCTGCATAATATCAGGAGGCTTATTTTAAGAGGACCTAGAATTTGGCAATTCACATGGCCATTATTTACCAACAAGGTAAGACTGAACTTTAATAAACGATGTTGTAGAAAATGAATCTTTCCCAGTAGCCAAAACCTATTTCATCCAAGTAACAGTTGGACAAAGCACCTAAATTGATTGGGAGCCTCTGCCAGTTATGCAGAATTTCAAGTGAGGTGAGCTGCACTAGACACTGTATGTGTTTCACCGCCACTTGTTAATCTAGATTGAAACTCGTAAAAGCCATCTCACAGGGGCATTCAGCTTGCTTTTGTATCAATGCAATAGACGGAGAAAGTTGGGTAGTGTCTCTAAATTCTTATAATGTTTCATTCTCATTTGATTTGCTAACAAAATTGATATTGATAATTCATATTAATAGTATGAAAAAAAATATTAAATAAGAGAAGCACTGATTGATCAACTGATTCATTTACTCAAAAAGATGAGCAGTATCTCAAGTACAAAGCAGAAAACCAAAATGAAAAAATATGTTACAACTGTAGCATCCCTAAATCAAACCACCAGAAACTAGACAAAATAGACTAGAAGTCTAGAATTCCTGAGAAGCAGATCCAATTTCGCCCTTGCCCTTGCCCACCTTCTTAGGAAGGAGTGTCTGGTGAATATTTGGCAATACACCACCATTGGCGATGGTAACTGAGCCCAGAAGTTTACTTAGTTCCTCGTCATTCCTTACAGCAAGCTGAATATGCCTCGGCACAATACGATTCTTCTTGTTATCTCTCGCTGCATTCCCAGCAAGCTCCAATACCTAAAATCAAACGCCAATTAGCAAACCAAAAACTAAAATCTGAAACCAAACTAACGTAGCCAACTAAATCAATATAAAAAATCATATGAAAGTGGGTACCATATAATGGTGACAATTAAAAGCATTCAAACCCCAATACAATGAACCGATTTCTAGCACAGAAGTACTAGCTTTAACACAAGAACTGCTATCAAAGAACAATATTTTCACGGAACTGAGATCTAGAGCATAAGGACTTACTAAACCAACCCATATGATAACCTATGAAATGAAATCCTCAAATGTAAGGGCAAAATTTAATCACCAAATGGAATCCCAAAAAAGAAGAACCCTAATTTAAACATAAACAATCGAATAAACAAAATCCGACAGAAAAACTATACCCTAAATCACCAATTTAATAATCAGAATCAAAACCCAAAAATTGTACCTCAGCAGCGAGATACTCGAGAACAGCAGAGAGATAGACGGGAGCCCCAGCACCAACACGTTCGGCGTACTTTCCAGCCTTGAGAAACCTAGCGATCCTCCCAACCGGGAACTGCAACCCAGCCTTCGAAGACCGTGACACTGACTTGGAAGATTTTGGCTTCCCTCTGCCTCCCTTGGTCGATCCTCCAGTTGAACTCATCTTTACCGATACAAAAAATGTCACAGAAACCCTAACCCTGGTATTTTAGCACAGAGGGAAAAGCAAGCAGAACGAAATCGTAGACGCTATGATCCTCTGACCGAAATTAAAAGTGGGAATGTTTGGTTTATATAGAAAGGGGAAGGTTGATCTGATTGGTGGATACGGCTACGCAAGGATTGCCAACGTGGCACCGAATTGCGTTCGCGGCGGGAAACTTATTGCCTTTGTTTTTGTTTCGCGCTTTGGCTTTTGAGAGCTGTAAGAGCGGAACGACATCGTAATGAGACGATGGGCTTAGTTATATCTTTGGTTAGCCCAAGCCTTTTCTGGACCAAACAAAAATCATTCATATTTGATGATATAAATAAGAGATGTCGGATTCCGTGGTTCTGATGTAATAAAACTTAAAATTTAGGGCGAAACAATATATTATTTATGAGAAACACGTTTAGCCAAAAAGCACCCAATAGCAGACAAGAGAAACGCGGTTTCCCTTTTTTTTTTTTTTTTTTTTTCCTGCTCACTTTTGTCAATTTATGTAATTGCTATTTCTGAGATTTTTTTTTTTATATAATTGTTGGCAAATTTCGAATATGGTTTCCTTCTCCAAACAAGAATATTCCTATTTCCCAATTAAAATATTATTATACATCAATGAATTTTGATAAATAGCATTTTTTTAATAAAATGAATTGATTTTTAATTAAAAAAAAAAACAATGGATTATTTATTGGATTTCCAACTTGTAATGCATTTATGTAAGATAGATTTGTTTTTATCTGTAAGTAACATTAATAGTTCATACCCCACAAATTTTGGATGCAGTGTATGAAGAGACTGACTTAAGTGGTCGCCACAAATCTATGATTGCTTGCTGCTGTATTCTCTTAATTAGAGAGAATGCACAATTTCTACTGACTCCCACTTCATTCAACTTCTAACAAAATGTCAAATTGGCAATCATTGAAGATGATGAAAATTTTTTATGCTTATTCTATAGTATTTCATCCTATCTGTTCTATTTTAAGGGCAACATTTGATATTTTCACAATTATTAAAAAAATTATTGGAATATATTAACATTGTCTAAATATATATATTATTGTAAAAAATACATGATATTATTTACATTATACATAATAATTATTTTCACGAGTAAGTATTAGTTTTGAGATAAATGATAATTTTGTAAAATTACTTTTAATTTTATAATAATATAGGAAAATTAATTATTTCCTTAACCTAGATATGAAATTTCACTAATATCTATTTTTCGTGATTAATAATAATAATAACAACAAGTAGTACTACATTGGATTGTATAATTACTAATAAGAAAAAAACAAAAATAGTAGTTGCATTATGATGGGCCAGACATTCATAAAACTCAACATTTTGCCTAAATAAGCATAAGTTCAGATCCAGCCCACAAAACCCAATATGCCTTTTCTTCTGTATTCATTTATTTTCCCCCTCATCGTGTGAAAATTAAGGACACCTAGCCATCCGGGCTATGGTCTAAAAGGTAGGGGGTAATAAAGAGAGGAGGGTGGGACTTTGGAGAGGGAAGGAAAGCCGAAAATGCACAAAAAGACAAAAAAAGCTAAAAAGCAAAATAGCAAAAAAGGATGACGTGTTGAATTTGGGACCATACATTAAAAAACGCATAAAAAAGATGACTGCAATTAAGGGCAGCTTGCCCTAGAGCTTGAGAGAAAGGACTATAGGGAAAGAAAAGGGCGAGTGTTCATTTGGAAGGGGAAAAAGAAAAGGGCTAAAACACAACCATCCAAAAACTGTTCCTAGTTGTTGACCACAACAATAGTGAAGTCCTCTAAAGTTTGTCCCACTGATAGTGATGTTCAAGGACAGTGACTTGAGATTAAAAGTTGTTTGGTTCAACATTCAATTTCTCTGTAACTTTTTTTTTTTTTTTTTAATATTAATAAACAAAATGGAAGCTGAGCCAATTGGTTTAAATGATAGTGAATTTGAAAGCGTGGCAAACGAAGAGCCCACACAAGTACTCCATAAAAGAGTGTGATTTCAATTTGGAGTTTGGAATTTACACACCGTTCGACTCGAACCGCGAGCAATCATTTACAATTTTTGTGAGCCCCATAGATCAATTGTATTAGATACGCTTCATGCGATGTAATATACACTCCACTTGTTAGAGGGTAAATAGGAGAATTAATACATAAATTTTTAAGCAAATTAGAGACTGGAAATGTTTGCGATAGTAAAAACAACGCGTACAAGAATTAATATCACTTGCATTTACACTGTTACCCTTTTCGCTTCAACATGTATTATGGTTCTACGTTTTTACACTTGTGGGACCCCCCTATAATTTGATATAATAAAATAACAGTCGAATGATGGGGTGAGCCGAACTCTGTATTGCCATTTGGAATTTTGTTTCCTAATTTGATTTTTGATTTTCAGAGACACATAAAATATAAATCGAACCGATATAAATTCAATCAATTCGGTTTTAGTTCAATTTTTTAAAAAATGTGATTCGATTTTTGAGATGAAAGTATGGTAATATACGGTTATTTATTTGTATATGATATGCACAGTATATACGTATTTTTCCTTAAAAAAACAATAAAAAATAAAACCAAAGAAATGGTCCCTAAGGAAATGGCGTATTTGCTATGATCCTGATTTGCGCAAGCTGTAGAATTTGTAACTTTCTCGAAGGTACTGTACTTTGACATGCAAGGACAAAAGTACTTCGACTCTTATGGAAATATCCAGCCATCCATTTTCCTTATCAAAACAAAATCAACGGTTCATATTTATACACTAACGCACACGCCTTCCTTTTGTAGGTTTTCTGAAAATCAAGTCCAGGTGGACGGTAAAAGGAAATAACACGTGGATTAATATAAGAGAAAATATGCTCGTGTCATGGGTCCCAGATCCGTATGATGGGGTTTGTGTTAAAAGCCAACAGGAGCAGTTTTTATGTGGATTGGTCATTTGGGGCATTATAGATTTGCCCTTCAGAATGGGACCATTTTCCAGGACAATTAACCGTATCCTGCCTTACACGTGGCACTTTGATCCGATGGAATTTTGTCCCTCCTAAACAAAATATTGGTTGGATTAAACGGAATATTAAAAAAAAAAACTTTATTTACTTTTAAAAATCATTTAATAAATAATTAAATTCGATTATTTGAAACTAAAAATACGCATACACACAATAAAATTGAATTATTTTTTACCTTTCAATTCAAAAACACACAAGTTTTTATTAAATTCGATACAAAAATAGTAAAATTATTAAATTAATAAATATAATTTAAGATACTTCAGTATAATCGTACTGTTGTGTATTACTTAAATTTTCATATTTAGCTTAAGTTAGACCTAATAAAAGTTTGATCAAAATTATTAATTAAACAAATTAATTTATAAAATTAAATATTTTTTCACACACTTAATCATATGTGAACTCATGGATAATTAAAAAATAATAATATAATATTATTAGAATTGCTAATTTTCTTTTTCTTACATGAAATTTATTATGAAATAAAACCTATTTGTGTATAAAATAAAAATTGATCTTGTAAAATAACTATTCACTTTTATTATTGAGATTAGAATATCATTATTCAATAAAAGATATAAAAAAGAATTTTTAATTTTTAATTAATTAAATGGATTGTTGAATAAATTCAAGTTAAAATGAAAAAAAAAGTTAAATTTAAATAAAAATTTAAGCTCATTACTGTATTTTTATTTATTTTTACCAGAAGAAAAGCTAATTACCTAACAAATAAATTTCAATTATTTTTAATTTTTTACTAGGCTCCGCTCTGTATAAAGCTGTATGCTGTATTAACTCTGCAAAAAGCGTTCAGACGGACCCCGTTTGTCTTCACGTGCCTTGGCGCCGGCCGCACGCACGGAAGCTTTTGTTTCCTTGCCACTTTCAATTTATTACGTCAAAATTGCGCAAATTCCCTATATTTTTGTTTAAAAAAAAAAAGAATATTTAACTAACTAATAATTTACATCACTGGGTCCCATGTAACAGTTATCTTTCGGCCGATCACTTTGTCGTCTCTCTCGTCTCACATCAAATCCTAGGTGCAATTTAGGATTTCTATCTACATATTTTGCTATACTGCGCTTTCCTTCTTATCCATCGCTCCCTCTCTTCACCCATTTCTACCGTGTCTTTCTTTCTCACAGTTTTATTGCAGTTAGATTTACCATTTATTCTTATCGTTTGTCGATCTCTGTTAAAACCACTCGACATCAAGAAAATTGGAGAGATTGGCAATTTTAAAGGTTACCCACTACATTCTGGGCGTTTATATTATTTGATCATGAGTTCAAGGAATGATATTTAGACTCAAAGATCAATTCTTTATCTTCGTTTTTGACTATGTGAAGCTATTTATGAAGTCGGTTTGTCTCCAATAGGATCTATTTCGAGTTATTAGACTATTATTTTTTGAATTTCTCAAAGGGTATAGTTTCATGGCTGGGAGTAATGAAGTTAATGTCAACGAAAGCAAGGTACTCTCCTTCTCCTTTCGCCCCTTCTCATTTTCGTTGTGTTTTTTTGCAATCCACTTGTTTGGTTATCAAAGGTGAAGTCTTTTGATGGGTGTGTTTTGGTGTAACACGAGATGCTTCGAAGTTGAAAATCAGCTGGATTTGTATCAATATGGTTTTCTTTTTTATGGGTTTAGGGTCTTGATTTTTCTGCGGAAAGGGTGGGTATTCTTCTCAAATGTGGGCTATGCAATGTAATCCCCTGTTTCTGGCTTTATGCAAGAATCGAAGCTTGTTGATTGGCTTTTAGAGCAGTTCTCCCTGAGCCCTTTGATTGGATTTTAAGATCATTTGGGGGGACTTTGTTGACTTTCTTCTTGTGGGTTGTCTGATTATCGCTTTTGAAGTCTTGATTTGGTCATTAGACGGTTGAATTTGCTTCATTTTCGTTCTTCTTTTGGAAAAATTTGACTTCGAGAATATGATTTGATTATAACTAATTATATTACTTGTGGGCGTATTACTGTTGACTTTTTGCTACTGCCTAACTTGTCATTTGTAGGTTTAGAAGAGTCTTTGTTCACCTTGTTATTCAGTTTGCAGATTATGCATATAATTTCTGTAGATACAGCCAAAGAGCTTTTTTTCCTGAAGATGTTAGTGTATGTGGGTGCATGCTATTATGTTATGCGATGACAAGTTGAAAATTAATCATTTCTGTTTTGCGTAGATGGTGGTTCCTCTGAATACCTGGGTCCTAATATCCAATTTCAAGTTGGCCTACAATCTTCTCCGTCGTCCTGATGGCACTTTTAATCGTCACTTGGCAGAGTTCCTTGACAGGAAAGTTCAAGCCAATGCAAATCCAGTTGATGGGGTTTTCTCTTTTGATGTTATTATTGACCGTGGGACTAGCCTCCTTAGTCGGATCTATCGACCAGCTGATGGGGAGCAATTACAACCATCTATCTCTGAACTTGAGAAGCCTGTGAGCTCTGAAATTGTCCCTGTCATTCTCTTCTTTCATGGCGGAAGCTTTGCGCACTCTTCTGCGAACAGTGCTATATATGACACGCTTTGTCGTCGACTGGTGATCATTTGCAAGGCCGTGGTGGTCTCTGTGAACTACAGGCGTGCGCCTGAAAACCGATATCCTTGTGCATACGATGATGGATGGACAGCTCTTAAGTGGGTTAACTCAAGAACATGGCTTGAGAGTAAGAAAGATTCCAAAGTTCGTATATTTTTGGCAGGGGATAGCTCTGGTGGTAACATTGTGCACCATGTTGCTTTAAGAGCAGTGGAGTCGGGAATTGAAGTATTGGGTAACATATTGCTCAACCCAATGTTTGGTGGGCAAGAGAGAACAGAATCAGAGAAGCGATTAGATGGAAAATATTTTGTTACTCTCCAGGACAGGGACTGGTATTGGAGAGCTTTTCTCCCTGAAGGAGCAGACAGGGATCATCCAGCATGTAATCCATTTGGTCCAAAAGGTAAAAGCCTTGAAGGAGTGAAATTCCCCAAGAATCTTGTTGTGGTGGCTGGTTTGGACCTTATTCAAGACTGGCAATTGGCTTATGTTGAAGGGCTTAAGAAGGCTGGTCAGATTGTGAAACTTCTGTATCTTGAGCAAGCAACAATTGGCTTCTACTTGTTGCCCAATAATAATCACTTTCATACCGTCATGGATGAGATTAGTAAATTTGTGTGTTCTGACTGTTAATATACATAACTTTACCGACTAGCAGCTATACGTGACAGAAGTTTGACATTCTGCTTGAGGGTAATTAAGGGTTGTTTGTTGTTTATATGGTTGTGTAGTATTACTACTCACTGTTTCATTGATTATGTGTTGTTGGGTTCTGCTACTCTGGGGTCTGGTTCGTTGTTACAACTAGGCTTTGTTATTGAGTGCAGAAGGTGGTTCAGCATCTAGCTGGTTTTGGATGTGTGCTGTTATACATCTAGTCGTCTGGACTCAGATGATGTAGTTTGATGAAACTTTTAAGGCAGCAGGAAGCTGTTTGACTAAGTTTAGCAGACCCGCCAAATTCAAGGTTACCCATACTGACTTCCGGCAATAATGGAAAGGAAGACAGGAGTACAGGGTAGCATTTTGGTGGCCGATTGATTGGGTCGGTCTTTTGCTAATGTTATATATAGCTAATTTTAGAACATGGATGGGAAAACAATCCATGATATTGTGATCACGTTATGTTTTATACATATGGTTTTAGTATGTATAAAGGTGTTTGCTTATATTCCACTCCTGATACAATTTTGCCTTCTATATTCTGTTTTTTAATTACTCTTTGATTTGTGCACTTCGACTCTCTATCGGCAACTGTAAATACTATGTTAGTAAGTTGTTAAGATTCAGAAAAAAACACATAGATGTTCTTTTTAAGTTTGTCCCTTTCAGTTGTTTTGATATAATGAGATTATTATCAGTGCATGAAATAAGCTCCCCTTCAAGTTTTGAGGCCTTAAAATTTTCAGATTTCTTGAATGTACATGTTGTGGATAAAAGACATGGTCTTATATATCTTCAGATTTTGGTATGAAAGAAGTTTCAGAGCTGCGGTCCTATATATATATATATATATATATATATATATATATATATATATATATATATATATATATATGTGTGTGTGTGTGTGTGTGTGTGTGTGTGTGTGTTAATATATCCCCTTTTTGTTTTCATTTCTCAGAATCACATTGCAGGTCTGAATCTAGTCGAACTGTCTGGACGATGTCTGGTATTGTAAGAGACAGTGGAGCAGATCAATGAAAGGAGAAGTAAATGAGCTTTTATGCACTCGGTAATGTCTCTACACTTGATTCTTACTTACCCTGTTCCTCAATATCCAAAAGAATTAGACTGTATACATTTATATGATTATTCGTTTGGGAAATTTCAGTGTAGCTTGATTTTGAGAGTCCAAATGAAGCTTCCTGTCTTGTCATTAACTAATGAACAGAGACATAATTAGGGTCTAATCCTAGAATTAGTAGAAAGCAAAGGCTATGAAGATAATAGTGAAAGGAAGCACGAATACGTGCAGTCTTTTTGTCCACCTATTATTCTATCCTAAACCAACTTTATATGCAAAGTTGCAACAAATGATTGGAAGCAAATTGAAGTCCTCTTTTTTCCCTGCACTTGATAAAGATTGATTTGATTAATATGTTGGCAGTTGTTGAAGGCCCCCTCTCTCTCGTCCTGGTGTTGGATGAATAATTTAGAGAAAATAACAATTTTTACTGGTGGTTAATGTGGAAAGGGACCACATTAAACACCAGATACAATGATTTTAAGCTGTTGGGATTCGCTATCAAAGTGATGGAGGAATATTTGCATAATGGCAAACAACAGCTAAGCTCTTGATAAAGACATCAACTCACTCTTATTAGATTTGGATGCTTATATTAAATACAGTTTATTAAACAAAATGGGCTTTCTCTATATTTATTTGTTTTATATGAAGAGTAGGAAGATTTTGCTTAATCTATTAATTTCCATTTTCCCGAAAAAGGAATATATAAAGTCTCAATCATCAGATGACTAAGTGTGTTTTATTTTATGTTGTGCGTTGTGATGCATCAAGTAAAATTAACCCAATCAAATCTTTTCCTATATAAACATGGTTATGGAATACATTTATATTCTGTTCAAACACTGAAATTAAACGGGACTCAATCAAATCAAACCAAACCAAACCGTATTTAGAAGTTTAATTCAATTTGAGTTTTTTTGATTTAGTTCGGTTTGAACTTTTAAAACCCTCATCATAATTTTACTTTTGGTTGAAATTTCAAATGGAACCAACTCTGTGCCATGAACACTCCTGCTGGTAGCACCATATATACTTATCACAACGATGCTGACTCCACATGTATAATCTCTGTGTGCATAAAGAAATGACTTCGGGTAATGTAAAATTTAGGGTCAGAGCTAAAAGCTTCACCCTTGTGCCTGATATGACAGATGAAATGGTATCCTTTCCTCATTGAACTGACTGATATAGACATGTGCAAAGTTATGATGATTGCTTTGCTTGTACAAGAATCATTGCTATGGTACTGGAAACAAAAAAACTGTGTGAAGAGGGTGCTTTTCTTACATTATTATCTTCTCAAGGATGTATTATTATTGCAGATAAACCTTAAAACAAAAACCAAATTGGCATCTTTTTTACTAACAAGAAAGAAAAAACCACAATCATTTCAAAGCCAGCATCAGCTTCATCTATCAAACAAGATCAGTAAATCACTTGAAACAGATGCTGCACCTAATATACTATCATCAACTCACAGTGTACCAACATTATACATAATTCTTTTAACAGAAAACCAAGTATTTAACAATTACCCATCACATAAAAATTCAACCAAAACCATCAGGATTGGTATCTTTTGGACCAGAATTATAGTTTGTTTATTTACAAGAAATATTTTTCTATTTTCAGTTTTTTAAGAAAACAATATCTTCAGAAAAAGAAATGTAGAACATGTTCAATTGTTAAAAAAAAAAATTAAAAGAAATTATTATAATGCACATAATTAAAAGAAATAAAATATTATAAAAAAAATTAAGCAATTTTTATTTTTTAAAACATATATTACCTGTTTATTTATAACAATAATATCAATTTTTTATTATTGTCTACAATTTTTAAAAATAAATGTTATTATCGTAAATATAATTTTATGTGATCAAGAATTAATTGCATATTAAAGAAAAAATATAAAATTAAAAAATAAAACATTTGATTAGTTAAATTATAAAGACGAAACTCTTTTTTCAAGTTTTCTTGAAAAACTTTATCGGAAATTACTCTAGTTTTCTGCAAGTAAAGAGCCCTCAGAAATTACTTTAGTTTTCTCCAACTAAACAAGCCCGTGACCCGGTCAAGTCAACAGGTTTGTGATAGCAAAGACTTCTTACATTTGCTTATGCAGCCGATTATTATAACTGACTCTATCATTCGTTATTCATTTCATAGAAATATATTTTTCTGTGTACTAGATTGTGGATGTGTAAACAGGGGAATGAAAAATATACACAAGGAACACAATCTCAAGTCAAGCAAAGCATACAGCACAACATAGAACAGTGGTTCTTATTATAGTAAAAAAAACAGTTAAAATTGCATCTGAGGTAGCAACTTGAACTGAAAACATTGTCTTAAGCAGAAGTTCAGAGTGTACCTAAATGATAAGGCATTGCCCTCAATTAGAACCTGGTTAAGTGGTACTTAATCTCATAGCCAAGAGCAAGTTGCCCAGAAAGAAAAGGTCAACAAATAAACCAAAATACTCAACGTATTCTAGCAACATAAGCAACAGATGCTGCAACCAAAACTGTTGCTGCTGAAGATACTAAAGCCCATAAGCCCTTCTTCTTATTTGCATCTGCCACAGAATTCTGGAGGAACATAACTTGTTGCTTCATCTCCTCTACTGATGTTTCCTTGTTTCTAAATGCATTCTTAATTACTTCTAGTTCTGTTGCATATGGCTCAATTTCATCCTTACTTTTCTTTTCAGTGAAGGATACTTCTTCCTTTCTGTTACTATATTGACGTACTAATGCTGCAGTATCCTTCAATAATGCCAGTGCTCTTTCTGATCTAATGCCAGATGATTCCATTTTAGTCTTCAATTCATCAACTTCTTGTTTTGCCTCCAAAAGCTTCTTTTGCACTAAATCCTTTTCTTGTTTCAACAAATCAACTTGGCAATCCAGTTCCTTCTTTTCCTCAAACAAATTCTCGTGCTCACCCTTTATCTTTGCAAACTCTTTTAAAGTCTCTTCAATCCTCTTCTCCATTTCCAGAACTTTAGACCTCAGGTTAATGACATTCCTTTTCTCCTCATCCAAGTCCTCCAGTGCATTGTCCCTCTCAAGCCTCACTTTCTCAAAAGCATCTCTATAATGACCAACTTCAGATGCTGATTGTTTGTTCTTGTCTTCTTGACATTTTATGGATTCTTGCATTGTGAATACAGCATCTTTTAATCCACTGAGCTCCCTATGCAACTCCACAATTTCACTCTCCTTACTAACTTTCAAATCCTCAATCTCATTTTTATCTCTAATCAACCTCTCAATTAATTGTTCTCTATCATTTTTTTCACTATTCAAGGCCTGTATAAGTTCCCCACTTGAATCAATTTCCCCCATTAACCTCTCAATAGTTCTTTCCTTATCTTTCTTCTCTTCCACCAATGCATTAATCTCCATTTGTAAGACCTTCCCTTTCTCAATTGCCTCATCGCAGCACTTTTCCAACTCCAACACTTTTTCACGCAAAACACCCTCTTCTCCCCGCAAACTTGATATGATCTCATTCAATTCAGGTATATGTTTTTCCAACTCATTAATCTTGACCGTCTGCTCACTTTTCTCCATTTCAACCTCATTCTTCTTCTTTACAATCTCCTCTATCTCTCTTTTCAAATCTTCGAACTCTTCCACATTTTGCGATAATTTCTTCTCTGCTAAATCTCTCAAATTTTTAACCTCCTTAATTTCTTCCTCTGTTTCTTTATTTTGCTTAGTCAACTGAGCATGGCTTAAGTTCAGTTTCCTTATCTCGTCCTCAGTTCTTAACTGATTTTCCTCCATTTCAATCACTTTCCTTTTCAGGCCATTTGCTTCCTTCTCCCATTTATCAATATCAGTCCTTGATAGATCCCTCTCTCGACAAGCCTGGCTCGACTTCTCTACTTCACTTTCTAGATTTAGCAGTAACCCGTTCACCTGAGTCTTCAATAACCTAATCTCACTCTCTTTCTCACCTTGCTCTCTTAACAGCCCATTTACACCAACTCCCACTTGATTCATTATTGTCTTGATAAAAACAGAAAAAAGAACCTTCTCTATCTCCAAACACACTCTCTCCTCACTAGCTCGAGCCAACTCATTTTCCAAATCTGTCTTTTCCATACCAGTCCGAGCCAACTCAGACTCTAAACCCTCTTTAGCTTGCTTTAAAGACTCAACTTGCTGTCTGCGCTCAATGGTTTCTTTGAGAAGCATACCATTTAGGGATTTCAAGTTCTGGAGCTTCTCTTCAGGGTCTTCCTTGGAGGATTGTTGTTGGGTCATAGTCAAGGTTGGGTTTTGGTCTTGTGGATTTACTTGTTTGTGGTGTTGAGAGCTATGGGTAAGTTTCTTTTTAGCCATAGTTTTTGGTGGTAAAGAAAGGATTTGAGAATTTAGGGTTAGGGTTTTGCTAGGGCGTATATGGTGGGAAAATGAGTTGGATAAACTAAAATTGGGGGGAGAAGCAGAAGACGACAGGTTGCTGAGAGTTTAAATTTGGGGCCCAAAGTTTTAGGGCTTTGGGAATTTCAATTCTTTTTCAAAGCCCAAGATTAGATTTTTGTTCTCTCATTGTTAGTGCCCCACGTGGCCACTGCCTACATTTGGAAATTGATTTTTTATTGGCAGCACCATCGACAGACGACCCATCTCATGCTTTAAAACTCCAATTGTTGCACAGCAAAAAATAGTTTAACGATAATTGCATTCACGACTTCACCATAATTCAAATTTAAATCTTATTTATTTAATAAATGAATTATATTAATAATAATAATAATAATTAAATTGCTATATTATATAACATAACCGCTCAAAAATTAAATTACTTTTATTTTTTAGTAATAAAATTATATTTTTACCATATTTAATAAATTTTTTATTTAATATCGATAAATTAATAGTAACATATTATATTATTTTAGCTTATAATAACATTACTATATTATATTATATGATCATACATAACATATATATTTCAATTAAATAAAGATTATTAATTAATAATAGTGCTGGAACACCAAATTGTTCAATACATATATATATATATATATATATACTATTAAAAAATAAATAAATTATCCACATCTTAAAAAATAAAATAAAAAAGTTAGGACAAATAGAAAAAGGAAATGAAACTTATACATGGAATATAGTGAGGATATGCATATATCTTCTTCAACTTACCAAAGAAAATAATAATTTTAGATGGAAAGCTCATAATAAAAAAAATTTATTTCTAAATAAATGGGAATACAGATCAGACCACATAAAATGATATTTTTTTGTTTTTAAACAGAAAATGATAATTCAAGAATTGAGAAGCTTGTCTAGACGAAGGTGATTATTTCATAGTTAATTGTTTTTGAAGTGATTTTTTCAGCTATTTTTTTTTTATTTCTCTGAGAATTATTATTACATTTTTTTTTTTTTTCAATTTTGCAGTATGAAAAAGGCTATGAAATGTATTTGATCAACTCCAATACTTCTTCTTCTTCTTCCATTTTTTTTAAATGTTAACAGGTCAATGCTCCTGCTGATCAGTATGGTTATGTTGTTGATTGGAATTTGGAATATTACCTCTGGAGCTAGAAGTGCTCAGCGACAGGCTAAGAGAATTCTTGTAGATACAGATGTTGATACAGATGATGTTTTTGCTTTATTTTATCTCTTGAAGCAAAACAAGAATGAATTTGACTTGCAGGTTTTTTATTTTCTCCAATATTTACAATGTGTAACAAAACAAAACTCAGCTGGAGAGGAAATATAATCTCCATTGACACACAAACTGACCTGAATATAATCTTTACTGAAACTTAAGGGAAAATAACAAGTTTTACTTTGGATATTTGAAATATTTTTCTGGAACTTCAGTTATAAATATACATATGTATGCAGGCAATCACTATAAACGCAAACGGATGGAGTGATAGTGGGCATGCCGTTAATCATGTATACGACATTCTTTTCATGATGGGTCGAGACGACATTCCGGTTGGAGTAGGAGGTGAAGGCTCCATCTTAAGCAATGGCACTATTCTTCCAAATGTTGGCGGGTATTTTCCTATCATCGACCAGGTGTGATATCATCTTCAGATTGTTAACTATAACACCTTTGTTTATCTAAAACGAGAGATTGTTTCTTTACAGAATCTAAAACCACATCCTTTTTGCTTGAGTTTGTCAGCGCATGTCCACCTCCGGCGAGTGCAGATACAGACAAGCAATCCCAGTGGGCCAAACAGGACGGCTAGATATAAATACAAATTATGGATTAAGAAAAGGCTTCCTCCCACAAGTACTACGCAATTTTTATTTTTATTTTCAATTCAAACTAGTATTCTGAAAGTTTTGAAACACATGCTTTGATTAATATAATCAGAATCAGAGATTTCTAGAATCTTATTGACTTGTAGAGATGATTGAACAACAGGGTGGGAGGCATTATGTTCCTCTTCAACAACCCACTTCACAGGAGGTGATGATAGCTGCAATATCAGCTGGTCCTATAACTGTGTTTCTTTTGGGAGCACATACAAATTTTGCTTTATTTCTTATGAGCAATCCTCATCTGAAGAAAAATGTCGAGCACATTTTTGTAATGGGTGGTGCCATTAGATCCTCTGGCAGTTTGTTTCCACAAGACACCAATCCTTACGCAGAGTTCAATATATTTTCAGACCCTTTGGCTGCTTACTTGGTAAAAATATATCTTTGTTCATTAGAATGACAAGTTTATCAAAAATCTACCACTGGGTTATTGTCTGAATGGGAGTCAAATGCCTTAAAATTGGCAATAACAATAATGCGAAATATTGTAAATGAATAACATTTGCTTGCTCCCCCAATGAGCAGGTTTTGCATTCTGGTATTCCAGCGACAGTGATTCCTCTTGATGCAACAAACACAATCCCTCTGAGTGAAAGTTTTTTTGAAGAATTTGAAGGCAGAAGGGATACTTACGAAGCAGAATATTGTTTCCGATCTTTAAAATTGATTCGTGATAGTTGGCCTAATAACAACTTTCATGAGGCAAGTCTCACCAACTGATTGGCATTCTTTGTTTACAACAAATCTGTAAAAGATCCTGAAATGATAAAGCTGTGAAGTTTTTCAGGACTACTGTATGTGGGATTCTTTTATGGTTGGTATAGCATTGTCAATAATGCGAAATTCAGAGACTCCTGATGGAGAAAATGAGTTCGCTGATATGGAACTTATGAACATAACCGTAGTTACTTCTAATGAACCTTATGGATTATCTGATGGGTCAAATCCAATCAACAATGGACATTTGATCCCAATATTAAATGTAGAGAACAAAAGTTTGCACAGTGGCCACGTTCAGACAGGAATGCAAGATCCTTTCTGCCTTGACAGTGGGAAAGGTAGATGCCAGGTATTTTATGTTTACTTATGAACTAATTGTTGTACTTCATGGTACTCTATTATTACTAAATATTTTTATCAAAAATTGCTAAACAGGATGGTTACACAAAGGAAGTAACTGGTTCAGAAGCAGTACTAGCTCGTGTAGCAACAAGAGCTAAATCGAATCGGAACATTAGTAGCTCACTTGATAAAGAATTCTACAAAAGCTTTTTGGATGTAAGTCTTAGTTATTACATGGTATTTTCTTTATGCTATAAAATGAATAGTAATCTTAATCATTCTGTCAAATGCAGGTTATTAATCAACCTCAGCAGACTGGAAGGTTCAATATTAGCACACAATTTCCTTATTACAAGGAAGTTATTTTCAGACCAAATTTCACAACAAAATCAAGTGGGAAACCTGTTGTTTTTGATATGGATATGAGTGCTGGAGATTTTCTTGCTCTTCTATATCTCCTAAAATTGCCTAGGGAATTGATCAATCTAAAGGTAATATATACATAAACAGTTACATATGCAATATTTTGTAAAAATGAGCTTGTTAATGAACTGAAAACATGAATAAAACCAGGGAATACTAGTTAGTTCAACTGGATGGGCAACTTCTGCTACAATCGATGTTCTATATGATGTACTGCATATGATGGGCCGCAACGATATAGCAGTTGGTCTTGGAAATGTATTTGCTGTTGGCCAAGCATATCCATTTTTCAAAGCTATTGGAGACTGCAAGTATTCCAAGGCTATTCCTCACGGTTCTGGTGGTTTCTTGGATTCTGATACACTATATGGCCTTGCTCGCGAGTTGCCTCGTGGTCCTAGAAGGTGAAAATTTAAAGATTTTGATTTCCCCATTCTTTATATTGCATATGAAGCATTATTTTCACATAATACATGTAAGATTATGGAATGTTCTTTTCAGAAAGGGGTATTTTTACATATTTGATGCAAGATACTATGTTTCAGATACACAGCAGAAAAATCTGTAACATTTGGAGCCATTCGCGACACTGATCACCCCGAGTTTAGGCAACCATCTGCATTAGATGTTTGGAAATCTGTTGTAGAATCACTTGATGGAGAATCTAAGGTTACTGTGTTGACTAATGGACCGTTAACTAATTTAGCAGAAATAATTCAGACAAAGAATGCAAGTTCAGTGATTCAGGTAAGTAATTTAGATTTAGTACAAATTGTTCAACAGTACTTCATAATGTTTTCATTGGAATAATTTCTGATGCAGGAAGTTTATATTGTTGGAGGCAACATTGGAAATGCTAATGAAAAGGGGAATCTATTTACAGTTCCCTGGAATGAATATTCTGAGTTCAACATGTATCTTGATCCTTTAGCAGCAAAGGCAGTTCTAGAATCTGACCTGAACATAACACTAATCCCATTAACTATGCAAAGGGCAGTAAGTTCTTTCTCTAAAATTCTTAACAATTTACAGTTGAGAAATGTTACTACTCCCGAAGCTAGATTCGCATGGAATTTACTATCAAGGCTTTGGAAATTACAGCAAGAACATCATAGCTACCTCCACATGGTAATTTTTAGTTACTTTAAAATTATTTTCTATAAATTAATAAAAAAATGTTGAATTCAATCATTTTTTCCTTTTCAGGATACATTTTCAGGAGAAATTCTTGGTGCAGTAATACTAGCAGGGAATCAAGAGCTGAAGCAGACTTTTGATTTTAAAAGCATTAAAATCTTAGCAGAAGGAGATCAAATAAAAATAGGACAAATAGTTAATGATGAAGAGAAAGGAAAAACAGTTAAAATTTTAGAAAATGTTAATCCTGAAGCTTATTTCAATCATTTTACAGAGGTATTAAAAGATCACAGACAATCTGCTTTTATTGGAAGCTTTCAAGTGCAAGAAAGAATATGGAATACTCCACCAAATACGGAACAATCATCACCTAAGCTGAGCAACAATTAGTGGATTCAAGATTGAAAGCTTAACAGCTAAAAATAAAATTTTATTCTGTTGCAGCTGTTGTTTTAATGCCTCGCAGTGCAGACTAAGACATTTAAGCAGGAAAATGACAGGCTCAACAGATTTTTCCAAGTTGATCAAGGACAGAGAGCAAAAATTAAGCTTTAATTGCCACCAGACAACAAAGCATATAAAAATTAAAAAAGAAAGAATCAAACTTGTGCTTCCTTGTTCTATATACATGTACTAGCTAGTATGTTATCACAGTCAAGAATAAAATTAGTCTATTCCTGCTTCTGTTGTATTTAGAATATTGTTATTTTTGATATGGTAGAATCTGCCTAGCTGGGAATTCAGTCCGTCAAATCTTCTTAGGACTTTTAAAAATAAGATAAAATCACTTCCTAATTACTTTTCTTTGGTGTTTTCTGTCAAATTCACCTTTTTTGTTTTCATCAAATGATTTTTTTTGTATAACAAGGACTTCAATCCACTCGAGCTGTAAAGGGTAAAGATTTTTGGTAATCCTTCCCATCAAATGGTTTTGAATGTCACTTGAACTGTTTCCTAAGAGCTTACAGAGAGAGAGAGAGGGCAGAAGTGAGCAATTCATTAATACAAGTAAAAAAAAAAAAATTTAAGCATAAGTCTGCCATAACAGCATGCATTTTGGCCTTACTTGCACACATCCACAGACCAGGAGACATCCCACCCTATATGAAAGCAGTTGACTTATAAAAAAAATACATTCATACATTGAATGTAAAGATAAGATTATAAACATTTGATTAGAATAAATATTATTCAATTGGCTTGAACAAATCACACCTCCAAGATGGGGCTTTTCATATAATTTTGGATACTCAAAAGTACCTATCCCAATACCCAACCACTTGTACCTCCTTAAAAATAAGTACATAAACTAATTTTTTAATATTATATGTCGTTGATAAGGGCAAATGGTCGGTGGTAACAAATTCATTTGCCCAATGGGGGATTTTTATTTCACATGCACCCAAAGTTCTGTCCTTCAAATAGGAGCTTAACACTTACATTGTCATTATCCACTGAGCTTTGATCAGTTGGTGTACCTAATTATGTTTTTAGTTATCAATCCAGATTCTTTTCTTAATAACTATTTTGTTAATTGTAACTAATAATTATACATATATCCATAATTACCCAGTACAATGATTATCAAAAACTATCCAGATTCGTTGATTTTTGAGCCAAGCTAAATCCTACTCGGCTTGTTTATACCCTTTGGAAATAACTCTAATACCATTAAGCACAAAGTCATTAATAGCCATCTAAGATTCATTTTGCTCCTTTGCAGGATACAAGTGAATTGAAAATGAATTAAAGAACAAAATGAAATGGGAAGATCAATTTATATTCTTCAACATTGCTCATACATTATGGATATAATACAAAATTTAAGCTGAAAATTTGAAGCAAAGTGCTGAATTTAAAATAGAAAATGAGGAGCAATGAAGATTGAAATCCTCTACACATCCAAAATCCCATTCTACTAGCATCACATAGGAAAAGGAAGCGATCCTCCAGCTGACAGGACCTGTCTCTCGAGCTATAATCACACAATAACTACATTTCAGGCTCATGTTCTCAGACAATATAAGCAAGTTCAGATCAAGAAGCATAATCTTTTACCTTGAAAAGAGTTTCAAGCTTGGTTTTCACCATGGAGTACTCATACTTTACTTGCTGCAAACATTTTTGGCACCTATATGTGTGTGTATATATATATATATATATATATATATATACAGCAATTCAATTTTGAATCAGAACGAAGAACATTCATAAGTAAAGGTGTAATTTTAGTAGTTGAAGAACATAACATTACCCTTCAGTATTCTTCTCATCACAGTAATTGCGAAAGGTAATGCAGACTCTCTGAACTCTTTGAGCCCCTATGCTGTATCATTTCAAGATGAGATGTAATGTACTAAATATGATCATGAAAAAACTAAATATTAACTCAGATATAACAGTTCTTGTGAGAAGACAAATCCTTTAAAGAAGACAACTTTCAAGTATTAAGAAACTAAGTACTTAATTTCACCATGCACTATATAATAATTAGATTTAGGTTATCTTTCTCTTGAGAATAAGATTTATTGTAAAATGGGAAACTAAAGTACCTAGAACTGCTGCCCTTCAATTGGTGAACATGAGCATCTATTCTTTTGAAATCTACAGTTTGCTGGTCTCTGCAAAATATAGGAAAACAGAAAGGAGAAACTAGTAATGAACAAAGCTAGTGAAATAAGCGCTTTATTTGGAAAAAAAATCCAAAAAAAAAAAAAAAACTCACAGAGCTTTGGTCAGTTCATTAAGAAGCCTTTCTGAATCTTCGAAGAAAAGAGAAACAACTTCAAACACAAAGTCTGGGTTGCTTTCATCTTGCAATTGTTGAAGTTGATTAAACTGTTCATCCAAGATTCCCTTCAAAGAAAAGAACTCATCTTTAATAATATAAACCAAAGAAAGAAAAATATAAAGAACTAAAAGATCACCTCTTCTCTTCTCCACTAATAGATATACTAACTTCTCACCTCATTAAACAGTGAAGCTGTGTAGTCAACTAACTGTCTTTGCAACTGAACCAAACCATCCATTGTAGCTTTTCTTTAACCAAGACGGGTCTAGCTTCTTGCAGATCTTGTATAAGAATCACTTCATTTCTTTCTTTCTTTACTTCTTCCCTTTGGAGAGTCTAAAACCAAGAAAAAGAAGGGGGCTTGATAGACTTGTTGGCCTTTGAAGCTAAAGATTCTTGGAGCAATAAATAGAGGAATTTGAAGTCACTCTTAGCTTCTTTGGTCTTTAGCCTTCATTTCCCTCCTTATATCCACTATGTTTGTGTTTCTCTCAGCTATAAAAAAATTTTAAAGATCCAAAACGTGATTCCTTGTACCTTTTACCTTCCATTATAATTTTTGTTTCAGTAATTATTGCTCTCTCTCTCTCTCTCTTTCCTTTCTTGCAATATTTTATTTTTCCTTAACCGTTTCCAAGTTGCTAACTTATCCAAACGGGGAATCAGAATTTCAAAATCTGGTCCTTACTGATATACGTTGCACACTCAAATGTATTATAAGTAGAAGATAACTCTCTACTCAAAATTTCTAATATAAAAATAATTGAAATTCAAAATTTAATGCTTTATATATTTTTATAAAAAGCGAAAAGATATAAAAAAAAAAAAGATTAATTACAAATAAATATCTCACTTTAATACTCAAAAAAATAAAAAAATAAAAAAAAGATTTTTTATTATCTATTTCTATGACCTACCCATTTTATTTTTTCCTCTTATCCTCTCAATGATACGAGTCCTTTGCTTTCATCTTTTGGAGATTCTGATCAAATTTGCTACATTGGCTGTTTGTTTCTGATTGGCTAATGCATTATAATATTTAATAGGCCATTTTTAATTTTTAACTGAAAAGGGAGATTTTATTTTATTTTATTTTATCTTTGAATTATGGTGTGACGTTGGACAAAAAACGTGTCGATTTGCCAGAGTTCCATCTCTGGGGGACGCCTATTTTTGAACGTGCCAATAATTCCGATGCAAAAAGAAAACGTCTCACCAACTACTTACTATTCATCATCTATGTTTCCTTTTATTCATAATCCGCCCGCCCATTGTACTGAATGAATCTTTTTTTTTTTTTCTCTTTATTTTTTATTTTAATATTAATTAAAAAAAAAAAAACTAATTAGATGGTGAAATTATTGGTGGGGCCTCGCGTGAATTACAAGTCTTGTTGAGCCCTCTTTGAAAATGATTTATGAATCGAAAACTATGGGCCTACTTCAGTTAACCCATCTACCCTCCTTGCATTTATTAGACTCCTCCTCTCTTGGCTTTACTCTTATTATTATTATTATTATTTATAATTTTATCTTAAGGTAATTACAATTTCATCCGTAATGCATTTGATTATTTCGTTCAACTATTTAGTTTTTCACATCTAAAAAAATAATATTATTTACCACTGTATACCGCTTGAACGCACTGTTAAATTACTATTTAATCCCTCTTTTAACGGCAAAATGACCCTTTTTAGACTAAGGATTAAATAGTTCAAGGAGTTAAACTTTTAAGGACTAATCAGCTTAAACATCTCATTGTTATTTGGGTAGATTTTGAAATTGGAAAGACCACTCGTTTAATGTTGATATGATCGGAATCAAAGTGGGGGCCAACTGTTTGGAGTAGCAGATTTGCTGCCATGAATATAGCAGGCCACTAGAATACAAATATTTGGGATGTCTGGGAATCCAAAGTCCAGACTTGAATGAATGTTCCTATCTCAGAACCCACCTAGACTTTGAACTGCCATCATTTCTTGTCTTCTTCTCTCTTTTTTGGCTCTTTCTCTTTTCTGTCCTTTCCTTTCTTCTCTTCTCTTCTCTTAGCTTTGTAGTAAATGTTCTTGTTGATCACCCTCCCCCTCCTACTCCTTATTCGTTACAACAAATTTAAAAATAACCGACCAGATAAGTTTTTAATTTCAATCTAAATTCCAATTTCCCCCACCTAAATAAGATGGCTAATTTCTGAACACTAACGTAGTATATAAAGGTTTCATTCGATCAAAGTTCAACCCTAAAACCTATCTTAGAAGAGCAATTTCAAAAGTCTGATCCTGCTAAATTCTTCTCCAGAAGACAATATGTTCCGATGCATGCCACTGTTACAATACCGGATGACAGGCCAAGAATTCAGACAATTCTCCCCAGCACTTCTGGCCAAAAAGGGCTTAACCACTTGCTATTATCCCATCTCCCACGCACACAGTACTATTCACATGCATTGGTAAGTGGCGTGCCATGACAGAACTAAGAGGTGCAAAACCACTAACAGATTCAATAAAGGACAACAAATTTTTTTGTCACGGTTTTTATACTTTTCTGGATCAGATAATATTTTAGTTCCACTAAGTAAAAACAAAAACATCAATTTCAAGCCAGCGAGAGAATGTGATCACTTTCAAGAACAGGTACCTGGACAGAAAAAACGAACAGAATGTGTATGATAAGGTCTTTCAATTTTTTTTTTATTTCAATTTTCTTTTTTTTTTTTTTCCTTTTGAAGAATGAATACACACAAGCAATGAACCTTTCCACACAAATAATTTGTATTATGAATATCAATTTACAGCATGTACATCAGAATTAGAAGAGGCGAAAAGCCAGAGGTTTGGACTGGCAAATCTTTAATTAATCAGTCAGTAAATGTTCCCAATGTTGAGAGGATCTTACCTGCAACCTTTTTAAATTAGTATCTAACGCTCCATTAGGCTGACCTTGGATCAACCTTTGCACAATGAATTGAATGAAACTGAAGATGCACATAATTCAGCAGAATTTGAAATGGGAGGAGACATCAACCTGCACGCCGAAAACAGAAAATTTCAACAACGTTGGATGAATAAAGGATACAGTTAACTAATAGTTCCTGTGTAACCTAATGTGACAGGACCAATAATCCTAAATCAAACCTACCTCTGTGATACTTTCATGATATAGTATAAAAACATTTAGATGATACTTTCAACACCCTACCTACCTTCCTCAGAGAAAGCAAAAACACCTCCAAGCATGTCATCATTGTCACCATCTTCTTCAGATTTTTCTAAATCAGGACCATTGTTCTTGTCCACAATACTAGCTTCTGTTGATTCATGACACTCACTTAACGCAGATACTTTACAGTAACCCTCTTGAAAAAACTGCTCAAAATCGAAAGAATCATTTGTCGGCCCCTCATCTATAATGTTCATACTCAAGTCAGAACGGTTAGAGCTTGTGTTTGAAGCTTCACTGGTCAAACCACTGTTTGATGACTGAACTTCTTTTGCAATTGCTCTTCCAGCAGAAAGAGAACCATTTGTTAAAGATGTTACATTACTATCCACCGAATTACTATCTTCAGGGGAAATACCCATTTGGGATTGATCAAAAGAACCTGAACCACTATCTTTGTTAATAGCACTTTTGTACAAGATAGGCGACACAGAAATAGATATCCCTCCATCACCGGTAACATTACCAGATTGGAGAACAAGTGGATAAAATTTTGTAGATGATCCTGGTGAAAAATGCCAAGAATAAAAATGAGATGAGTCATATTTAAAAAAAAAAAAAAAAAATCAAATATCTAGTTCAGAATCACCATACCACAATTGGGGTTTGCAACTGAGCCAGTTGAGACCAACTTAGAGGGGGGAAAAACAGCATCTTCTGACTCTTTACCTTCGTGAGAACCGGTCGATGAAGTTGAGTATCTTTCACCACTGACACTCCTGCAGGAAACAACAAATAATGGTCATTTCCGAAGGGGACTATGTGGATTTAAAAAAAAAAAAAAGAACGCAAATTTTTCTTCAAATGCCAAGCATGATATACTTAGTTACAAAATATCATTGAGAAGCACAAGAGATTCAATAAATCTAGCCACTGTGATGTACAAAGGAAAGATGAATGGAAACATATCCGAAGTAAAGATGAAAGGAAACATAGAAGGACCATGTCAGAGAAGAAATAGACCATTACATAGGACATTCACAGGTGGAGAATTACATTGAAAACAATTCAGAAAAACACTAAAGTGAGACATAAGGTCAAGTGGGAGATTAGGAAGGGGTTGTAAGTGGGAAAAAAGCTCCTGAATGATTGATACAATGACAAAAAGCGCTATCACTATAATTAATCAAAATGCAACCTTAACAATAGTTAGTTATTAAACGGTAATAAGAATGTATAAAACATATGAATGCACCTGTTACTCCAATTAGGGAGACTCCTGTGAAAATGGTCAAAAACAGGTAATAAATCCTTCCGCTTGATTTCAACCTCTTGAACTGGAACCTTCTCTACTTCAATCTCTCCACACGCACAATCTTCAATGACATTATGTTCCGTTGAGTCAAGATGACTAATAACGTAGAAATAAACCTGAAACACAAATGAATCAAACAAAAGGAAAGTTGAAAAATGAAAAGTAGAAGCATCTAACAATTACATAATGACCAATACCTTAGATTTCTGCCAAAGTGGGATCCTCCACGAGCTCATCTGCACCTCTGCATTGGAAATATACAAGTGAGAAGGTTCGTGGGACTTAAATGATCCCAAGTGTTCAGTATCATTATCTTCACAATCAGAAGTTTCCATGGGAAAGTCTGTCGTTTCTAATCTGCCTAGGGTAATTCCAGAAATACATTCCTCTCTATCCGGCCAATCTGCTCTTCGGCAAACATCCCACCACTGAACAGATTCAACATTCACCCGCAATTCCTCATCTTGCATCTGCACTGAAGAACCCTGTCCAATTCTTGAAGCAACTTCAAGCGACTCTCCCCCCACTGACGACAGCAATTTATATTGAACAAGATGACCACAAGGAGTATAAACTAATAGGTGGTCCAAAGCATGAACATTTTTCAGGTGAGCAGGTTGCATATCTCGAGGTACACTACTATGGAAAACCGCAGAAATAGCACCAGATGGAACTGATGTCTTTCCTGCTGCAGAAGATGCAGCATTGCTAACTGTGTTGAGCCAGCCAGAATTATTATTCTTTATTCTGCTCACCACAGACAGGGTAACAGGTGGTGGTGGTGGTGGTGGTGCGGAAAAAGACAGCTGGTTTACCGTGAACGAAGGAGTGGACCACCACGGTAGAGATAAAACTGGTAAAAGACTAGGTCCATCCACATGTGAATTGTGAATTTGAAGAACATTCTCACCACCAAAAGGGGAAAGCACAAAAATATGGCAAGTTCCACGGGATGAAACAATGGCTATCCACTGACTATAATGACTAAAGCAAATATCTTGTATTACCTGCAAAATAAACACAGGAAAAACAAAATCTACATGAAGATACAAAAAAAGAAAAAAAAAAAGAAAGAAAGACAGGGGAAGCTGGAACATACAGCTGACGTAATGCCACGATGGAGCTTATAAAGATGCACATGAGAAGAGCTCCAATCATAACTCTTAGTGCCAGATCCACCTTGAGAAGAGGAAGGCATAATCCGAAAAATATTTATGTTGTTCCCATGAATTGAGGCAGTAACCAGAAGTGTGCCACTTGGATCAAAACAAAGAGCGGAAATTGGACTAGTATGAGCTCTAAATTGTGAAATCACACCTCTAGAAACGAAGTCTTTCACAACAACCTGCAATATGCCACTTAAATAAGAGGGAAAAATCTTCACATATGATTGATCCCTAAGTACTATGATGACATGCGTAAAATTCTAGTACTTAGAAAATTCCACATCCCTCTAGAGCTTGGCACATCTAAAATTGATAGCCATATTAAACTTTCAGAAGATCATTCACCTGGGAACTTGAACCTAAATGTATTATCCACAGGCAAAATGAAAGAAAAGCCTAGGCACAAGCAATTAAATTTCATTTCTCAGCCATAATCTTTATGCTTTATTTAAAACTTAAGTTAGCTTGCCAAACTAACCATTCCTGCATTATCTGTTTCTGAAGAATGTGTTGCACCCCGATTGACTTTCCAAGTTGAATTTGAATATACAGGAGAATTAGAACCATCAGGGATAAATTCTTGATAATATCGAGACAGAGTCTTGTAACCAATGTCTCCCAAATTTATTAAGCCAGAAGCTATCTGCTTGCTAGATTCCATGGCATAACGAGCCATCAAACTCCCACTGCCTGGTGAAGTTGATGGACTGACACCTAGTGGAGGAGTAAGACTTTGTGGACTTAAACGGCCTGTGTTTGACACTAGTGGATTGTCAGAAGCATATGCCAACCACCGAGGGCCCACAGCCATTGGACCATATCCAATATTAACCCCACCAATTCCTTGGCCTCCAAACTGAGGGACAGGGTAAGTGAGAACACTGAATTTATTCTCCAGAGTTAGAGCATCAAAGCAATATATCTGCAAAATATGAAACAAACCAAGTTTTATCTGAGTTTAAATCGGTTATGACTAATTATTAATTTAGCCAAACTAAACTAACATGATAATAATTATAGACAGCAAAAGCTTCCAGCAATCAATGTCTTGATTAAGTGGCAGCAATTCTGCAATCATCCTAAGTCTTGACTCTTCTGGCATTGAAAGTAAATGGTGAAAACTAACCTCAGACACAATTGTACTAAGAATTACTTGGTAAACATCTAACATTAGCTTATCCTTACTTGTGTTGAAAGGCCCACGGCCACGATATGTGGACTGCATCTAACCATATAAACTGGCGAACGAAATCTCAGAACATGAACATAATTATGAGATCTTAGCGAGTAAAAACCCACTGTAGTAGGAGAAATGGAAAAGCTTCCCATTTGAGGCTCATTATAGCCATCTCTGACGAACCCATCTCTCCCACTAAGCATTGGGCCTGAGCTTTTTGATTCACCACATGTGACAACCAAGAGCAAGGGATGTGATGCTTTGAATCCTTCATAGCCCTCAGATTTTGCAGGCAGAGGCTGCATCTGTAAAAATGTAACTGGGACATCACGCTTGGAAACGAGTTCAACGACATTAGAAGCATCATCAACATCAATGACTTGAAAGCCATTGGAGTACCCAAGTAAGAGAACATGTTTGAAGGAAGATGGACCAAGCTCTAGTCTGTCAAAGGAAGCCCAAAGTACCTGTTTGACCATAGAACTCCATATCAAGCCTGTAGGCATAATATGATAATTGATATGCAATATACACAAATAGGCACAAACAGAAACAGAGGTATTGAAGCAAACTTTTGACCTCAAAAGTCTTCTAATAAATCATCAAATGACACTAAGTTGACGTGCTCAAAAGGTAATAAAATGGCCCTAGACTAGGCTAAATCCTCCCTTGCTATCTCCTCTTACTTATCCTTTAGCCCCTGTAAATAAATCTTTAACATTAACTGAAAAATCAGTAAAACACTTTAAGAAACAAATGTTGAATCTCCGTTAGGTGAACTAGACAGGACAATTGAAACAAAAAATATTCAGTACCAATTAGATTGGTTTTCCCGTTGGGCAAAGTTGCCTACAGTATACTGGTGGCAATCAATTAATCAATTAATTTCATAATAAACACGGTTCAAGTTCTTAGGTTCTCCTAATCCCAAAATAAAACTAAACTTACAATCAAAGATTAAAATTGTGGTACAGTGGATCCATGTGGAAATGGTGACTAATTTTGCAAGAATGAAACATTTCAAAAACAAAATTGAACATATTTCTTTTGTCCACAGAAAAAAAAAAAATTGCAGCCCAACTTCACAATATCAGTAGTTATGAACCATTTCACTTAGTTCTTTTGGCGGCAATAAAAAAACTGTAGAAATTAAACGAAACTTAGTTACTTTACAATATCACTAAGAATTATCACTGGTGCAACCAGCTATTAACCAGTTCACTTATTAACAACAAATTTTTAATACAAAATGAATCATTCTTTTTCTTTTTTCTTTTTTCTTCAACTTTATCGGCAACCAAACAGATTTCACTTCTAAAGTTAATTGAAATTAAAATCACAAATCAAACCAATTCAATTAGCTGATTTTGTAAATAGCAGCATAGATTAATAAAGAAACTAAAATGAAACTGAAGTCAAAAGAGTAATATAAAAGAGCGCATAAAGAAACCTGGTCTTTATGGTCTTGATTATCACCGGAGATAGAAGCGGCGACGGAGGCACTAGCGGACCGGACACCAGATGAAGCGGTTTTAATGCAAGAAGAAATGAACTTCAAAGAATTCGGTAGGAAGCCATTGCTGTTAGTCTTACTATTATTGTTTCCCTTGCTGTTATTCTTCATAATAAATCAAAACACTATCCAAAATTATTCAACCAAAATTCACCGGCCACCGGGAAGTTACCGGGGAACAGGAAGTCTGGCCACCACGATCGGCAATAGCATAAAGAAATGAGTACCGATGAAGAGAAATATCAGCGAGAAATTGGATTTCGATGGTGTTTGGTTTGGTAGTTTTGACCTTCGAGAGGGAGAAAGAGAAACGGTTCTTTGCTTTTGTTTTGTGTTTTCCTGTTGATTGAAATGTTTTTTCTTTTTTCTTTTTTCTTTTTTCCTTTTCTATCTGAAAAAAATAATAAAATAAAATAAATGTGTTTTGCTTTCGAGATCAGAGTTCTATGTATGAGTTCGGGTGTTGATTGCTCCGTAAGCTAATTCTGCGAAATGTCAGAAGCATCCTATGAACTTTAGCTAAATTCATCTTTGTCCCAATTGTTTTCAAAATGACAATGGAACCCACATTTGGAAGCCTTAAAACAACTGAAATTACAACTTCACCACTTTATTAATCCAGAAGGAATCTGATTTTAATAGAATCGAAGTAGGTTAGACATTTCCAATTTTGAATTAAAATTAAAACAAAATTAATCATAATGAGCTGTTTCAGTTCAGTTTACATTGATTTAATTAATTATTATTTCTTTTTTTAAAAAATCACATATATTTTACATATCCTTACTAAAAATCAAAATCAAAATTATACAAAATTTCAAACCATAACTGACCCCAAAAATCCAAATAAGCCAACTAAAACTCCAACCATATCAGTTTGGGTCGGTTTTCCAATTTTGACCAAACTTTGATGCACCTACCAATAGATCACAATTGAAGGTATCCAACATAAACAAGCAAGCCACGAGGTAACAACATGACGTATAGGAGGGAGCACGTGGGGGCAAATAGGTCTTTGTAGAGACACGATGGCGTCATGGTAGTTAATTACAATTATTCATTAATTAATGTGGAACAAATGGCAATATTAAGAAACTAAGGGGAGGCTAATGACAATAAAGCAAACCTAAGGTGTAGGAAAGTAGACATTATTTACGCTACGACAGGGAACGGATGAGAATTAAGAATATCTTTAAAATAAGATTCCGAATTACAGCTATCATTTATATTTTATTTATTTATCTACCCAAGTTTTACGGTGGGTAGATTTGGTTATTTTTACAGCTAAATCGGGATTTGTCCACCGTAAATTTTGGGGGGGAAAGAAAAATACTAAAACGACACGTCTGTCTTCACTCTAGTTTAAATATATAAAAGGAGCGAAATACTAAAAGGTGACCACTTCCTCAAGGAAAATCCATTTTTACGTGTCATTCTCATATTAGCATTTTATCAACACCTCATCATTGTTTACGCTGCAATTTATATAATTGTGTTTTCTTTTTCTTTGAGAGAATAAAATTTTCTATTTTTTTTTATTTTTAATTGCAATTGTATATTATTATATGACACGTGTATGTGCATTAATTTGAGTGGAATAGTATCATTTAAAGGATAATGATTTTGGCATAATAGATTTTTTTAATATAAAAAAATAGAATATATTTGGCCTTTTAATTAAAAAATTATTATATTTTTTATTTTTTAATAGCCCTTAGGCAAATGTTATATTCAAAACTTTAATTTTTATTAAATATCATAAAATAATAAAAACCATATTTCCATGCCCATTTATGTAAAATGAGCTGATCCAAGCCCAGTTGTGGCCTTTGGGAAAACATGACAGCCCAACTTTTCCTCATTAAAAAAAAAAAAAAAGAGAGACTGAGCAAAGAAAAGTTTATTTTCTATATAAAGCTGAAATTTATCTTCCACAGAGCATCCCGTGTCTCAGAAAAACCTCACAGTGTATATACATACATATAGAGGGATTGTAGTAATGGAAGAAGAAGATCTGGTGGTTTTTTCACCTATGGAAAGAAAACCAGTTCAACATGTTTTACATGGAATTTGAAATCCATACTTACCTGAGTACCTTTTTTCAATCAAATGCCATGTAAAACAGAATTCTTGGGGTATGATTTTATTTCCATAGGTGTTTCAAAACCTTCTCGAAACTGCAAATCCTAAAGAAACTAAGATCAATAACTAGTACTGGTATTATTTCTCTCAAGGGAACTAACGTTCTTTTGCTTTTGAACAATTCAACACCCTAGAGCAAGTTCCCTATGTCGTTTGAGATCATTCAGATACTTGGTTGAATTGTATTCTTGTGCATCCAGCAGTTCTTCAGAGTAAGTTCGTTGGAAAGACTTCTTCTTGCGTTCTTTTGCACATCTTTTTGCATATTCATCGCCTCTTAGAAGTATCACAACCTGCATAACGAGTAGATTATGTTATTTCCATGTAAATTTAACTGTGTGATAATGCCAATTAGTGTAAAGGAATTGCACTTTCCTGATTTATTCGAGGACGAAGAATAGGAGATGGCTCAATGCACAAAGAGGCAGTCAAAACTATTCTGTCCATCTCTTCAGGGTCATACTTACCACCAAGAGAAGGATCAGCAAGTTCCTTAATATCATTGTTATCAAGGAAAGGCTTTGCCTATAAAAACAATACCCAGAAAGGAAAATGGGTAGCTCATTGTTTTACATAGAATAATGGTATGAGCAAAGTTTGCAGAAGTAAAATTACCCAAGCCACAAGGCTTTGCTGTAAATGATCAATAGCCGGGCGTCCGGTTATGAGCTCCAAAAGCAGAACACCAAATGAATATATATCAGTTTTCTCATCAACTATACCATGCATAAAGTATTCAGGAGCAAAGTAGCTGCAATTTTAAAAGAAAAACAAGGTAACATATAGACATTTCAAGTCACTTGATTGATTAACTGTATATCAAAGTTATATGATCACAAACCCAAATGTGCCTTCGAATTTCTGTACATTGTGGTGAGTCCATTGTCTGGGCAGCCACTTGGCAAGGCCAAAATCACAAATCTGGAATAGATGGGATTGTGCATCATTGAAAGAAAAAATTTAATATAAAGATTGATTCTTATGTGTAACTTGAAAGATAAACACCTGAGGCACGTAATCTTCTGTAAGAAGAATATTGTCAATCTTTATATCTCTGTGGATGATTCGCTTTTGACAACCCTCATGAAGATACATCAATCCATCAGCCGTCCCTAATGCAATCTTACATCTTTTACTCCACTCAAGCTTGACTTGTGAACCTGAAAATGTAATTAAAGAACAACCAAAGTAACTAGAAAACCAAAACTCAATTTCAATTCCAGTAAAGAACTCAATGCAAGATAGGAACGAACCGCGGAGAACAGATCCTAAACTCCCCAGTGGAGACAGTTCGAAAACAAGGAACATCCCACCATCAATCCCACAACCAAGCAACTTAGCAGTGTTAGGATGATCAACATAGGCCATAATGCCAAGCTCAGATAGGAATACTCCTGTTTTTTCATCAGAAGTTCCTTTAGTCAGCCGCTTTATTGCTACTAGTTTTCCATTTCGCAGACGACCCTTATAGACCTCAGCAAAACCGCCCTTTCCAATCAAGTTTTCTATAAACCATACCATAAATAGTTAATGTTAATAACAACAAAAAAAAAATTAACACAATTATCAAATTTCATAAAACACTTAAATTTCTAACCAGAGCTAAAGTTGTTGGTTGCTGCTTCGAGCTGAGAAAGTGTGAAATCCTCCAATGAAGACTTGAACTTATATAAATCTCTCAGTAATGGGTTCTCTCTTGAGCTTCTGCTCTTTCTTATAGGTAGTTTTGGCATAGGGAGAGGACTGAAGAAGTTCAAGTGCTTTAGTGATCTCTTTTTCCATAATCTAATGAATCTACCCCAATGAGACTGTGCTCTTGATTTTGAAGAACTAGCTTGTGCTTCTTTCTTGGGGATGTCAGGAGGGATGGAGGTACATTCCAAGCCTTCGAAGCAGGCTTCTATAACTCCTGTTGGAGAATATCCATCTTGTCTTTCCTTTTCCTTATCTGAATGTCCCATGCCCACAAAACATGAAAGTCATTTATGACAAAATATGGAAATAGTCACATTCGCACATTCATGCCAAACAAAAAATTGCAATAAAATACCATGAGAAGAACCAGCGAAAGAAAGTAATTTGCTAAATTTTTTATGTTTTGGTGTTGGTGGAGGAGTCTCTGCTCGTTGATTTCTCCCTGATGATTGACAAAGTTCCTTCCCGTTCTCCCTGAATAAAAAAAAATAAAACAAAATAAGAGAAAGCAATGTCAAAACTCAAGGAAGATACATAAAAAAACCATCTAAGAGTGTAACTGCTGTGGTTCTAACAGACTTGGCCTCTTAAAACCTCTCAACAGCCAGCTTTGAATGAGGGGGAAGGAGAAAGGTTTCCTCAATTGTGTAGCCTAACCATAGGCAACACAAAAATTTTGGAACTAATGCTCAAACTAAAAGTTGGATAAAGATAAGCCACAGAAATCAGAAGACACAACATCCAAACCATGTAGAACTTACAACTCCTGAAAAAAAAAAAAAAAATCCATATCTCATATCATATTCTTAAAATCGGGCATAAATAAGAAATTAATCACCAGGCGCAAGATAACAAAAAATCTGTTGGGGTTTATATTTAGATAACATCAGAACATCTTTAACTCCATAAAAATTAAAAGCATAGGCCTTTAACAAAATGATAAGAACCCACACAACGATCTTCTTAAAAAAAGAAAAACAACAACAAAAACAATGATTTCTTGGAGAAGAGTTTCCATTTTTTTTTTCAATCTCTTGAATGTGTGATCCCCAAATCTATGTGCTTAAACTCCTAACCAGAAAAGTACAAAAACTAAAAAGTGGACATAGAAGCGAAAACCTTTTATCTCCCTCTCTATGAATGTAAACAAAATCCAGGAAAAAATTACAATCACTATAATTGTAAGCACAATCTAAAAAAACCATATCCAAAAATTATTACATTTAATAAGAATGATTATGTTACATATGTATGTAAATGACAGATATAACACAGACCCCTTGCATGAGAATGAAATGAACGTCACAAAAGAAGATATTAAGACATACCCAAATGAGGGAAGATGGAGGGGAACACACGCATAACATTGACTAAGAGTGTTACTAGAAGATTTATGATGGTTTCTACCGGCAGCAGTTGCCATGAAAATAAACAACAGCAGGCTCACACAACCCCCAAAACAGAGAGTAAGAGAAGAAGAAGAGGAGGTGGAAACAGAGAAGACGGGAGAGAGACGCAGAAACAAAAACAAGAAGGAAAATAAAAACAAGAATTGTCGTATGTGGTCGCTATAACATTGAAGATTAAACCTTTATTTTGAATAAAACTTATCTAGACCCTGGAAAGAAAATCTCCAAGCTATAAATGGCAAAGCCTCATTGTTATGCCTTTCTCTAGCTCTCTTCCGTTTGTTCCATTGTTTATGTTTATGTTCTCTCTCTTACATAAGTCCGTGAAAGTCGCTGGAACAGTCCAATGGTTGCTGACAAGTGGGAAGAGCTCTGAACCGACTTCTGCTCTCCGCCCTTGAACCCGACATAGAAACAGAGAGACTTTAAAGAGAGAGAGAGAGAGACGGGGGAAAGTTTTTCGGTTAGAAATTACTAACAATCTAAAGTTTATTTTAATAAATCTCAGTCCCCATAATTATTATTTTCAAGAATTTATATATATTTTTATATATATATATATATATATTTTTAATACACCAATAATACTATCATTATAGCTAAAATGATTATTATTATTAATTTGTATCATCTTCTTATTTATTTTATTTTATCTAAAATTATTATTATTTTTTATTATACTTATATATAGATATTATTTGAATTTAAGAGCAACAATTGAAAATTTAATAATAACTTGATTTTCTTTTAAGCACTTATCGAAATTTTAAAAATCTTTATTTATAAATTGGAAACTAAATGATTAGTTATAGAAATTTGATTGAGTTTTATTTTAAAACCATTTCATTGTATAAAAATAGAATTAAATACATAAAAAATAACATTACAAGAAATTTATACGATAAAATTTAATGTAAATTAATTAATTTTATTTATTTTAATCTAAACATAAACTTATATTTTAATATTATATAAATAAAAAAATTAAAAAAATATAAAAAATAAAAATATAGCGAGCGTTGTTAACTTGCAACGCACTTCATGAAAAAGACTAGTCTTAATTAAGTATATCAACTGCATACAATATATAAAATTTTGTTTTTCATATATAAATTATATTATAATTATTATTGATATGTCACAAATTAATAATCAAATATATATATTTTTTTATATAATTGGAAATGGAAGACACATATGGTGTTTGATAGTGAAAACAAACGGTCAGAGCACAAAATGGTTGAATATATTTGTTATTCAAAATATAAATTATTGGTGAAAGAAATGAAGAATGTTTTCTTGTCATGAAGTCGTTATTACAGTTGAAATGAGCTAAACGTCAAACGCACCAAAAAAACAAAATTCAGGGAGTTTTCAAATAAACTATAAGTCAACCTTTTGAAATATAAATTTTGGAAAACTTTGTTTTTTATTTAATCTAAAGAAAAAAAATTAAATATATTTAAATTTTATTATTTAAATATTAAAAAATTAAAAACAATTATTTAAATATATACATATATATAGATATCTAATGAAAAAGTATAAAAAACAAAAAAAAACTATTGGAGCTGGACCAAGCTTGGGCCCATTTGAAAAATCCAAGCCTGAAATTAGGCAATATGAACAAAAATTATAGAAGCCCACTAATTAATTGACATAATTTAATTTTTTTTTCCCACTAGAAAATTGTCATTAAAAAGTTCATATAAAATATAAAAAATCCATTTATTTGATTTTATCTACAAAAATAAATTTCTCATCAAATGTGGCCATTTGAAAATTTTGGCTCTTTTAACTATGAAACAAGGAGTACCTAACAAAAATTAAACTAATGAATCCAATCCTAAGTCATAGTGATTGAGGAATTACATTATAAAATGTGAAAAAGGTTTGGAATTTCTTATTAAAAAAATACAAATTTCTCCCTCCTCTGATCCATTTTATTTGTTTGTTATTCTTTTTTTGAATATCCTAAAATATTTGTAAAGTTTTTAAATTTAAATATATAAATAATTATTTTGCCCATAATAATATTTATAATTATTCATTAAATCAATGATTTTTATTAATATTTTAATAGATTGAAGATGAAAATTAATTTTTATTGATTGAATTTTTTATACGTGTGTTCTATCAAGCCGTGTGTAAATAAAACGAGATCAAGGAAGCATGGCATATAAGCCGCTCATGAGAATATGACACCTTGACAAATTAAAACATCCATAGTAAGATATTGACTCTTGAAGTCTAATTTTTGGACGAGAGGGGTCAACTCACTCCCTTTCATGGTTCCTAGTTTTGTTTTATTAAAATATTAAATATTGGGTCATAAGTCATAGTTTCACCTAATCTTCACAAGGGCCTAAGTGCATAGTAAAATAATATTTCACCCACTTATTTTTAAGTTCGAATATGGAATGGTATTTAAGTAAAATGATAATTTTAAATTTCGAACATGATTTTATGGGTAAAATTTTTTTAAAAATTTAGTTCACACTTGTCAAATAAAGTCGAGATTGATTGATTTATTATTAATTGACAGATTTAATAATGTACGGAGGTTCATAGAAGCTCATTTGATTTATTCAAATAAATATCATATATTACCCATAAAAAGTCACATTAGCTTCAAATTAGGTGCTTGCAATTTACTATACTTTATAAAGACAAATCAAGATTCTTTTTCACTTTGGTCTTTTGAAATTCAGTTGAGACCCATTCCAAGTCTCACTTGCCGCCAATTAACTAACCGCCAAAACCGGCCATTGATTGATTGATTTGAGTCTCAAACATTTCATAAATTTAGGATAAAGTTAGGGTTTCCAATTCCCATTTAGCAGTTAATCAAACAAACCATGGTTTTCAAATCCCACGAAACCTTGTTGCTTTAGAGATATCATGTCTCTCTTTCCCTTCCTTTTCTTTCTTTTACTATTAGTTTTAACATTTTCCAATTCCTCTTCTTCATCAGCTGCAAATTTCCCCAAAATCTCAAACAAAAACCTTACTGGTACTACTGATGAATTATCAGACTCCTCTTGTCCATTGAACTTCCATGTTCTTCGTGAACTAGCAGATGAAGCCCCATTAAAGCTTGCTCTAATTGATGTTCCAAGGCAATGTACATACATTCGAAAAGGGCTCCTTTTTGCTCGATCAGAATATCTTCGAACAAATGGGTACTTTTTTCCTCCTCCAGACACTTTAGAGGCCTGTTGGGACTCATATGGGAAGTTAGTAGCCGAATACTTGCATGGTTTTGATGCTCAAGCCACTTGCGGTTACCATCCTGAATGGATTTCAGAGACTTATATGAATATTACAACTAAAGCACAATTTGAAGCCCTAATTCCCACATCCGAATTGCAAGAAATGACTGATTATTGTAACAAATCTTTGGATAATAGTTCTACTTGTAAATCTTGCACTCAAAAGTTGTCGAGTATTGAAAAACTGTTTCTTCAGGTGAGTCCTGATGATGATGATCTAACTGAGGATGCTTCTGATTATTTGTTCATGTATGCAGCTGCTTTTAGCAATAAACTTGGACCGAGCGATTCAGCAACTGCAAAATGCTTATTCAGGCTAGAATTTACTTGGCGGTTAACTTCCGACAGGAAACGCGAGTCTGTGATTTCAGGTGTTGTTTTAGGTTGCATTATTGGAGTTCTTGGTGCTTCTGTTTCAGTTTGGTTGTTTTGGATGTTGCATAAGAAATATGGACAGAAAAAAATGAGAAGTTCTGTTGATTATAAAGATCATGAGAGTAGTTTGGAATTCGGATTGGGAAAACTATATAGGAGAAGTACTACTTTAGTGAAATTTAGAATAGATGAAATTAGGTCTGCCACAATGAACTTCTCAAGAGATTATCTAATTGGAAAGGGAGGATATGGAAATGTTTACAAAGGAACATTACCTGATGGTTCTCAAGTTGCATTCAAAAGATTCAAGAGTTGTTCAGCTTCTTGTGATGCAACATTTACACATGAAGTAGAAATCATTGCAAGTGTTAGACATGTCAATCTTGTTTCTTTAAGAGGCTACTGCACTGCAACAGTTCCAATGGAAGGTCATCAGAGAATTATTGTATGTGATTTGATGCATAAAGGGTCTCTTTACGATCATTTATTCTTATCAGAAGAGAATAACAAGCTTAGCTGGCCTATTCGACGGAAAATCGCGCTTGGAACAGCCCGCGGATTAGCTTATTTACACTATGGAGTACATCCTGCTATAATACATAGAGATATAAAAGCTAGTAATATACTTCTTGATGATACATTTGAACCGAAAGTTGCAGATTTCGGCCTGGCAAGATTCAATTCTCAAGGATTGACACATTTAAGTACAAGAGCTGCAGGTACTCTTGGCTATGTTGCTCCTGAATATGCACTATATGGGAAATTAACAGAAAGAAGTGATGTTTATAGTTATGGAGTTGTACTTCTTGAACTTTTGAGTGGAAAAAAAGCATATGAAACTAATCCTAATGGAGAAGTTTCTCTTCTGACAGATTGGGCTTGGTCTTTGGTTAAACAAGGTAGAGCATTGGATGTCATAGAGGAGAATATACCCGAATTGGGTTGCAGAGAAGTTATGGAGCAGTGTGTTTATATTGCTGTGATTTGTGCTCATCCAATACTGTTTGCAAGGCCAACAATGAATCAGATTGTCAAGATACTGGAGTCTAATCTGCAGTTAGCTCCCTTTCCTCTTGAAGCTTATCATATTGGTAGTAATAACAGTGGAGTTAGCCATTTCAGCTCAAGTTGTATATCCTGTTCTTCCATTGCACCAACCGATCGATGAACCAAATTAGTCATAATTTTCTGCAGATCCCAGTAAAATGTGTTCCCTTGAATCGAACTTGGGAATTGAGGTCATTTACCATCCAATCAATGCGTTGTTGGTTACTGAACTGTTTGATTGAATTAATTAGTCCATTCTATTAATTGTTTTCCCTCATGTTAATGTGAAAATTTCATTGGGTAAATAAAAGAAACTGGTCTTATTTCAATTGCAAGTTCTGTTTATATGCTTGTAAAGAAAATTATATATATGTCATGGTTTCTTTTTTGTGCTTATGGATGAAATTTTTGAAGTATTTTTGTTTTGCTTTTGAATCTTTTTGTTATGGTCAATTTTGATCGTTGGATCAAGGAAATAGATTTTTTTTTTTTATTGAAAATAATTATTTAAATATACACATACATATATGTGTATAAAAAAATGAAAAACTATTGGAGCTGGACCAAGCTTGGGCCAGTTTGAAAAATCCGTGGCCTGAAATTCGGAAACTGGAACAGGTCCAGTATAACAAAAATTATAAAAGCCCACTAAATCACCGGGTGCTTCTACACCCACTCCGCATCCCAATTCGTAAATGCCCAATTTGCCCATGACGCAGTTTATGAGTTAAAAACCTTTTCATGCAAATTACACTTAATTCACAGGGAAACGAACCCATGACATTCTACCTCACATAAGTCAAAAAACCAAATAGACCATCGTTTCATGAGCTTTTCTATGTATTCTTTGAATATTAAAAATTGTAACAAATGCATGAGGCATTGGCTGCAAAAAAATTTCATATTTTATCATCTTGATCTTGACTCATATCCAACGTCATTTACGTCTATCCAGTCATTGAAAAATATATGGAAACCATAAAAAATCAACGTTAGAGCCTCAAATCATGCCTTGTATTAGCTGTGTATAGTATTTTCTTTCTATAGTAGTTGGATTTTTTCTTGTATAACAGATATTCTTTCCCTTTTAGTTTTCGTTACTTGAAGTTCATCTTTGTATAAATAGCAGTACTGCAATAAGAAGAATCTAAAATTTTTTTTTTATTCCATTCAAACTCTGTTATTTGCAAACTTTATTAATTAGCAATATTTGCTGTATACTTTAAATCTATCAGATTTTCTTTCCAAGCAAATACAAAAATTGATCCATTGTAATCGGTGGCTCTCATTGGATAAATCTGTATTGCCACTCTTAATTTATAGGTTTTAATCCATTTTAGATGATAACCACATAAAAAATAGACAAGATTTGTATAATCGAGAACTGCAAGCTATATATATACACTGTCAATAGCTCTTAATTACCCTTTAACGCGGATTAAGTTGCAGAAACTTATACTGCCCTGGGAAAAAAAATTCAGAACTTGGTAATAATGTGTCTCTATATATTTTCAATTGCATTGTTCTTTTCTGTGTATGTCCTATTTATATTATCCGCTATCGGTTTTGTAGTTAAACAGAGACAGGAAGAAAAAGAAATGGCCATCTCTGCGGATGTAGAGAATCATGATGGCAGCTTGGGGGAGCCATTTGTTGTGCAAAAGAAGGGGACCCAACATAAACATGAACATTTTGAGAAGAGTGGTGGCGGCGTTGGTGGGTTAGGGATGGTTCTTCTGAGCACCGCCATTGCAGTTTCTGGGTCATTCACTTTTGGATGTTGTGTAAGTACACATTTTTATTGGTATTTTCATCGAAGCAAGTAAGTATTTTAGTGATTAGAATGCTAAAAGTTTATGAATTTGCAGGTTGGATACTCTGCACCAACACAATTAGGTATTATGAATGACCTTAGCTTGTCCTATTCTGAGGTAACCCCTTTAAGCTATGACACCTGATCAATTCACTGTATAATTTTGCAAATGTGATTATGGATTTTTTATGGAAAAATATCTTATCATTTGCAGTATTCAGTATTTGGTTCCATCTTGAATATTGGTGCTATGATTGGTGCAATCACAAGTGGAAGAATTGCTGATTTGATTGGCCGGAAAGGGGTATGTATGAAACAGGGCAGATTATCTGGTAAGATCATATGACTAAAGAGTCTGGTAGCTCAACTTTTTGGCTCTATTTTGTTACAGGTTATGAGGATATCTTCTATCATCTGCATTGTAGGATGGATTTCAATCTTCTTGTCTCAAGTTAGTGATATTTCTCCTTTTAACTAATTCAATAATGTAATGCAGTTAAAATTTTCTTTCAACTAATGTTCTAGCCTCCACATGGCTTTTAGGGATATTTGTTACTGGATTTTGGAAGACTTTTAACAGGATATGGCATTGGCATGCTTTCTTATGTGGTAGTTCTTTAATTTCTTCCTTTGTAGCTCCAGTTTACCAATGCTTGACAGGGATATGCGAATTTGGACTTGAGCATTTCTGTCTCTTTCAAATTGACTAGGTACCTGTGTTTATAGCTGAGATTACTCCAAAGGATCTTAGAGGAGCATTAGCATCTGCAAATCAGGTATGAGAGAGGTGGTTGATCTTTAAACTGATCTGCATTGAAATAACTTCCTAAAATGATCAATAAACTGATTTATTGGTTGGAGTAAGAGTCATTCTTGCCTAATGTATTATGTTATAATTGATGAAGCTTTTTCTTTCGATTTTCCTACTCCACAGTTCTTTATTGTTTTTGGGATAATGGCAATCTATTTGATAGGTGCATTTGTAAAGTGGAGGATTCTTGCGCTAACAGGTACTCTCTACCATTAAATGACTAATACACCGTTAAAAGTATTTCTTCTAGTTTAGATTGTAACTACAGATTCTCCGTTCTCTACTTTCATGCAAAAGTTTCAAACTTATAACTTCCATTATCTTTCTCAAATACCCTTTGAAAGCATATTTTCCAAAATTAGTCAAGATAGGAAATGTTTCTCAGTTTGCTTGATGCTTTACAGGAAATGTCCCATGCCTGGTTATGCTTGTTGGTCTTTGCTTCATTCCTGAGTCTCCAAGATGGCTGGTGAATTCAGTTTCTTCATAATAGACTAGATCTCTAATATTATGATATTTTGTAAACTAATATTAGATATATCAGTACCTCAAAATTTCAACCTTTTTTTTTTAAAAGGAAAGGTTTTGATCAGTTAATAAAACCAATAGGAAAATGATTTCAGCAACTAATATTAGCTAATTCCTTAAAAATTTTAGGAATCCGATATATATGAAAGGAAAAGGAAGATAATAATAAAATAATTGCTGAGGCTAAGATTTAGTATAAGTGCTGCCCATTTAGAGTTGCATATGAAGCTATTTCAATGGCACAGGCAATGATGGGTCACAAGCACAAGTTTGAAGAATCTCTACAAAAACTTAGGGGAGCTAAGGCTGACATTTCTCGGGAGAAGACCGACATTCAAGTAAACGATATCTTTCCCAATTTAACGATTTTCCTGATATGGTCACAGTTGTTATTAGCGTAACATATGCTGAAGGAAATTCCTTTTTTTTTTCTTTTTTTTTTTTTTCTGATTTACAGGCTTCTTTAGGCCAGCTTGAACAACTCCCAAAAGCTACTTTACTCGACTTGTTTCGCAGAAGAAACATTCTTTTTGTCACTGTAAGCATCTTGCAATCTGCTAGAATTACTTTTGTATAAAATTATTTTCCTTTTGATGTAATACTAATAGATTTTGAAACATAGGTTGGAGTTGGATTGATGTTTTTTCAGCAATTTTGTGGCATTAATGGCATTATATTTTATGCTGATCAAATTTTTATATCAGCAGGTAAGTTCACATTTCTTGAAACATATAAGAACGAATATGTGCATGTATATATTCAAGTTTTACTTACTAATTGTATGTTAATTTATAAACCAGGTGTTCCCCCAAGTGCTGGAAGTATATTATACTCAGGTCTACAGGTTATACTCACTGCCTTTCTTACAACTTTAATTGATAGAACTGGAAGACGACCCCTCTTAATGGTACGCACCTTGCAGACTGTCATTTTAAAATTTTCAATATAACTCATAAGAAGAGATTAAACAAAGTAAAATCTTAGAATATGCTAAGTTCTCTATTGTTCCATTTTTAGATTTCGGCAAGTGGGTTGCTTCTGAGCAATCTACTAATTGGAACTTCCTTCTTTTGTAAGGTAATAATCACCATCAAGCTCTAATGTTGTAATTTGTATTCAAGTTCATAGATGTTCCAAGTATTAACCGACTACAATTTTTGCATTAGGCACACCATCTGGCTATTGACTTGGTTCCGATTCTTGCAATCACTGGTGTCATGGTAAGTGGTAATCTAGCACAGACTGGATATGGATGACTGATAGACCTGAAATTGAAATTTCCATTTCATTTTGACAGTAACACAGTGGCATTTTTTCTTTTTTTTTTTGGCTAATTTCAGCTTTACATAGCTTCCTTTTCAATAGGAATGGGAGGAATTCCTTGGGTTCTAATGTCTGAGGTAAAATCAAAGAACACCAATTAACTGGGCTAGTATATAATAAATTTAGATCAAGTAAGAATTCTCTAATATTCAATTCTTTCCTGCTTGGATTACAGCTCTTCCCATTGCATCTGAAAGGTATTGCAGGAAGTTTGGTGACATTGGTGAACTGGTTCGGTTCTTGGTTTATATCCCTCACTTTCAATTTGCTTATGGAATGGAATTCTTATGGTAAGTCAAGTTCTCCTCTAAAATTGATTCATGTGGTGAAATATGTAAATTCTTGACTTAAGCTTGTTAAATTTGATGGTGTTGATTGTGATGTTTCAGGTACATTTTTCTTGTATGCTTGTATTTGTGTCTGCTCTATCTTTTTCATTGCCAAACTAGTTCCAGAAACAAAAGGCCGGACCCTGGAAGAGATTCAAGCTTCTGTAAATTAGTTCGATTCAAAAAGATTCTTGGATTTAGGACAACAAGATTAGGAAAGAGGAGATTTATTTTTGTAGTGTATTTCAGACATAATTAAGTATATAAAATATCAAAATTAGTTTTTTATTGCAGTGGAAGCACTAATCCTAAAGCCAGATTTAGGAATTTTATGGTATGTCCTTGTATTATTATTAAACATTAAATGTGTTTGGATTAGAATCTTTGAAGCCAAATTTTTAACCTTACGATCCCTGAACTTTACTTTTTTCTGTATTTACAGTCTCTGAAACAAATCCATTTTCAATCTGTGAGATGTGAGATTATTTAAATATGAAATTTAGGGATCTATGGGTCAAAGAATGAAGTTCTTTTTTTTACATGAAAAAAGGAAATATTATTGATTAATTAGCTTCATGAAAGCATGAACCATGTTTCATACCTGAGCTAGCATAATTAGGAAACTCTCGTGCCAAACACGAGCCGACTCGTTGGCTTGCCTTCGAATCCCAGAAACAGAGACTATCCAAATGTTGCAGCAAAGTTTATTAGCTCAGTTTCAAAGTTTAGATGCATTTGACGGAATTCTAAATCCTTGTGGCCATTTAAAAAATTCATCCCCATGGCTTTGACTTGTCGTTGGGGCCATTTTTTAATTGTTTCATTTAAATATAAAACCGAGTACAAGTACACCTAATTCCTGATTTTGGGCACAGAGTATACGACCAAAAGATTGATAAATAAGCATAAAAGCCTGCAAAGGATCCATGCATTTGGTTTATCGTGATCAGTGAAATTAATGGAAGAAGGAGGAGCACTAACAAGTTCACTAATTGATGAAGACAGAGAGCAATATTCCTCTTCGATCACTCCTATTTTGGTCTTCACTACTTCAGTTGCTGTCAGTGGGTCCTATATTTTTGGAAACGCAGTAAGTTCTACATTTTCGTCCATTTAGATTTTAGTGTATCTGATATTGGTCATAAATGCAGGTCCTTTATTTTTGTATAAAGTAGTTGTTTTTTGTATTGTTGCTTTAATGCATATACTTCATTTATTGGGGATTGAACACCCAACTGAGTTTAAGTCGTTTAGACTTCATTTTACGAGTGATTTGCAGGTGGGTTATTCATCACCAGCTGAGACTGGCATTGTGGATGATCTTGGCCTTACCACGGCCGAGGTAAGTTCCCATTTTTAAATTTTCTATTATTTTCCAACTCAAAGAAAATATAATCATGTCCATAATGGATAATTATTTTGTTTACACTAGTACTCTTTACCTAAACTTCTTAGGATATTGCTGGATCAAGTGTATGTTGAGCATGTTACTTCATGTGTATAGACTTCTTTTTTCATTTACAGAACAGTTAAAAATTTAAACCATGATAATAGTCTACTATGTATACACAGTTTTTGACTTTGTATATAAGTATATATGTATTTTTATAAAAAACTGCAACTCATGGCTGAGATGAAAGTACGTAGCAAGATAAATTTATTGGTTCATCATGTTATTTATGCATAAAGTACCATCAGATTGACTTATTCACACATACTTATCAGGTTTGATCAATTTTAACTATATATGTATGTGTATGTATCTATGTATGTATTGCTTTACGTGATTGTTGTGTAAGCCATTTCTAGCCCTGACACGAAGGATATGGAACGTTAACCAATCAAAATAATTTCGGTAGAAGTATCATTTTCATATCTCAGTTTACTAATTTTCTAAATTTATTTGCTCTATGTTACAGTATTCAATCTTTGGTTCAATATTAACCATTGGAGGAATGTTAGGTGCAGTAATTAGTGGGAAGATAGCTGATCTAATTGGGCGCAAAGGCGTAAGTTTCTAGGTTTTTATTATATTTTTCGTTGCTTGAGTATTCAATTTCATGCATTATCCAAGTTCAGTGATGAATTCTTTTTATCCTTGTTGAATAGGCGATGGGAGTTTCGGAAATATTTTGCACCCTGGGGTGGCTTGCAATTATATTAGCTAAGGTTTTGTATCTTCTGATATTGCTTGAATTAAATCTAAAACTGCCAAAAGCACATTTAAAACCATTGTTTGAACTGAGTTAATGGGCTTCTTTTGTTAATATGTTCTTTTTTTCACGTTATCAAAAGTACTTGAAAGTTGAATTCCTATGGCAGGATGCTGTTTGGCTTGACCTTGGAAGATTTTCACTGGGATGTGGAATTGGGCTTCTTTCTTATGTGGTAATGGCACTCAGCCGCCTTACTTTCTAATTTTGATTCCCCTGGCCTGACAATAAATATTGGAATTAAGTATTAATGAAATAAGCATGCAGGTTCCCGTATATATTGCAGAAATTACCCCCAAGAATGTAAGGGGAGCATTTGTATCTCTTAATCAGGTATGGACTCCATTATTTATTTCAGTTATTTGTCAAAACTTTGTTCATATGACATTACCCTTGAGTTTACAGTTGATGATAGGTTTGGGAAAGGCGCTTACATTTCTTATTGGTTCTCTGGTCAGTTGGCGAATTTTAGCTATAATAGGTCACACCTTTGCCATTGAAATTTCATTTTTCTGTAGTTAGCCCTAAATTTTATATTGACTTGTAGCTATGTGCATTTTCAGGAATTATTCCATGTCTAATACAACTGTTAGGCCTATGTTTCATTCCAGAGTCCCCTAGATGGCTGGTGAGTCTGCCTTCAGTAAATAGTGCTAGGCATATTTTGGTTGGTTATTTAAAAAAACAAGTTTGTGATATAATTTTGAAGTTGTCACTTTCAAATTTAATTTCGCATGAATAAAATATTTAAAGTAAGGAGTCTAATTTCCTGCAGGCAAAAATTGGTCGGATGAAAGAGTTTGAATCTTCTCTGCAGCGCCTCCGGGGGAAGAGTGCTAATATATCACAAGAAGCAGCTGATATCAGAGTAAAATCTGTGCAATGCTAATTTTTGTCTCTCAGTTGAATATTTTAACTTGGTTTTAAGAAGGAAATAAGGATGGTTTTTCTTTTTCAAGGAATATACAGACTATGTATGCAAAATCTCAGAAGATAGGATTTTAAACCTGTTCCAGAGGAAATATGCTCATTCACTCGTTGTAAGCCTCAAAGTTTATCTAATCCTCACTTGTTAACCTTTTATAGATTTGTTTTGACGGTGCTAAAGTGAATTCCTTTCTAGGTGGGGATTGGGCTGATGGTGTTCCAAGAACTTGGAGGGCTCAATGGTTTTGCCTTCTATACAAGCACTATTTTTGAATCAGCTGGTAAAGAATCTATTTCGAGATAGGATTAGTGTAGAGAAACATGCTATGGATGTCAGTACATTAATTAATTTTTACGGTTAATGGCAGGCTTCTCAAGCACAGTTGGCGATATAGCTGCATCAGTTGCTCAGGTTCTTGGTCGAGTTTACTACATTATGCATGTGTTCATAGTACTAATTGATTCACTTCTAAGACAGCGAATAACCTTTGCAGATTGTAATGACAACTCTAGGGGTACTATTAATCGATAAGTCAGGAAGAAGACCGCTGCTACTGGTATCATTTTTTTTTTTTGTGAAATGATACTGGTACCATATAAGAGGGGAAAAGTCTAGTTATATGATTGCCAATTATCCGGAAACGAATAATGAATCATTACATCATTTGCAGATATCTATAGTGGGGACTTGCTTGGGTTGTGTCCTTACAGGATTGTCATTCTTCTTCCAGGTTTCTTCAAAACCAGAATCAAGTAGTTCTCTAGAAATTATTCTCTATTGATGATATATGCATCTTATCATAATTAATCAGGATCTTCACCTAGGCAAGGATCTCACTTCTGTTTTGGTGATGTTGGGTGTACTGGTAATGTAACTCTTCTGCCATGCAATTCTTCTAGCATTTGTTCCATAGAAGCTTTTTATTATATGTTTTATTAAATGTTTGTTAATCGGTTGATTATGCAAATTAAAACAGGTATATTTGGGTTCTTTTGAATTTGGAATGGGGGGCATACCATGGATTATCATGTCAGAGGTATTGCTTTTTATTCTTTCTTTCTTTGTTCTTTTTGGGATTCAGTTCTTTGGATGGGGATAAGCTATGTGGTATAAAGCGATGGTCCTTTTGTTTCAGATATTTCCCATAAACATAAAGGGATCAGCTGGAAGCCTTGTCAATCTAGTTAGTTGGATTGGTTCTTGGTTTATTTCATACACTTTCAACTTTTTGTTTGAGTGGAGCTCAGCAGGTGATCCCTTACTTACTGCCCATTTTGCAATTTTTTTTTTTTTTTTTTTTTTTTTGCTCCAGTGTACATGGTATTCAATTCTTGATGTTTCTTTCTTTCTTAATTTCCAGGAACATTCTTCATTTATGCTGCCATTAGTACTCTGGGCGTTGTGTTCATTGCAAAGCTGGTACCTGAGACTAAAGGGCGAACACTTGAAGAAATTCAAGCATCAATAACAAATGATCTGCAATAAGCACAACCTTTGTGATAATTTTTCAGATTGGAAGTAAATTTATTCTAAAAGATGTAGTATTTCAGTTCTTGTGATAATTTATTTATTTTGATAACACTTGAGGAAATTTAAGCATCAATTGCAAATTGTTTGTTATAGAAAAACGCAAGTTGGGTCTTAAACTCGAGTTTACCATCTTAACTTACTAAATCAAGTTCAATAATTGAAAATTGATAAAATCATATAAATATATTTCATAATTTATATTACATTTCCTCAAAAGAAAAAAAAAATTCATAGTTTACAAATTTAATTTTTCATATTTGGTATAATAAAAATTTGTTTAAATTTATATTTATAATTTTGCAGTATGGTCGGTGATTAAACCAAATTCTATTAAAATTGTTAGAATTTGAAAATAAATTTTAAACTTTATAACCAATATAATTTTTCTCTCCCTCCTGCACTGTGCAGTAGCTGGATTGGTGGGCATATTTTGCCAAAACGTGCTCTTTGATCGTCTACCGGTCTTAAGCTTTTTCATGTATATGTACATAAAAATATTTCTTGTCTTGTGATTTTCCTTTTCTGTCTTTTTGCATGCTTGGAAGGCCAAAGCAATGGAGGAACGAGCAATGACAAGATCATCACTTTCTGAAGCAAACTTGGATGAAAATCCTGGAGTTGAAACTTCTTTTTCTTCTTCTTCTTCACCTATCACATTTATGCTCGTCTTCACCACATTTATCACTGTTTGTGGTTATTTCATCTATGGATGTTCCGTGAGTCTTCTCACTTTTTATATATTATATAATTATTTAAAAAAAAAATAGTCTTTCAAAATTTTCTGTTACATATTATTATTTTTTTTTGGTAACGAATTGAATTGCATGCATGTAGCTAGGATACTCATCGCCTGCTGAATCTGGAATCTTGGATGAATTGGGCATTTCTACTTCAGCTGTAAGTACTAAAAATTCATCATTTATGTCAAAAAAATTAATTCTTGAAAATTATATTTTGTTTTCTTTACATTATATATAATCTGTTTTTGTTTTGCAGTATTCAGTTTTTGGGTCAATATTCACAGTTGGGGGACTAGCAGGTGCATTATTTTCTGGAAAGACAGCAGACCTTTTTGGAAGGAGAGGTGTAAGTTAATCGACAAAAAATTTAACTCCTTTCACTTCTTATACTATAATTAAGTGATAATTATTTATTTTAATTGATTATTTAAAATGTAGGCAATTAGGGTTTCAAATGTATTCTGTATCATAGGATGGCTTGCAATTATATTATCAAAGGTACTTATTCTCTCTTTATCCTTTTGCTTTCAAGGAATTATAAGTACTGTCCAACCTTTTTAATTCAGGGTGTCTGGTCACTTGACCTTGGAAGACTATCAGTAGGAGTTGGAGTTGGGATTATTTCTTATGTGGTTAGTCTGATAAATGTCTGGTTTAACATTTCTTGTACTCAAGTTTTATCAGTGATGAGTATAAATATAATTTATATCACTTTGCATTCTGTAGACACCTACTTATATTGCAGAAATTACACCCAAGAATTTAAGAGGAGTATTTGCATCACTTAATACAGTAAGCTGTATATTTCTGCTGGTTGAAATTCATAAAATTTTGGCTTCAGTTCTGTTAATCAATTCTTGTCTGCACTGTAGCTTATGATAGGTTCTGGCATATCACTCGCGTTTATCATTGGTTCTATCTGCAACTGGCGTATCTTGGCTGTACTAGGTAGTGTTTTCCCTAAAAATTTCTGTTAATAAATTTGAAGTTAGTACTTAGTTTATGATGGTAATTTTCTGGTTTCAATATCAGGGGCTATTCCATGTGCAATTCAGTTTCTTGGTGTATTCTTCATTCCAGAGTCTCCCAGATGGCTGGTAAGTCCAATCCAAAACTATTTAAGAAAATATTGTTTGTCTTCATAGTTCATGTTTTTCAAGAAACAATTCAAAAGCTCAATGATTACTGAAATTCTGCAGGCAAAAGTTGGTCGAGAAAAAGAGCTGGAAATTTCTCTCCAGCGCCTTAGGGGAAAGAATGCTAATATTTCTCTTGAGGCTGCTGACATCATTGTAATTTTTTTTAACTTGGTTTCTAAGTAAATATTTACAATTCAGTTCAGAGGAGATTTGTTTTGTAATTTATGGCGTTTCGTTTTGGAAAATCTAACAGGGTTATACACAAGACTTTGGTCAAATAGCAGAAGATGGAATTAAAGAGTTGTTTCAATGGAAATATGCTCATGCAATTACTGTGAGCCTTAACTTACTTTCAGCTTTGGCCCCTTTTACATTACTTACATGACACTTTGTTTCAACTCCAACTTGGATTAGGTTGGAGTTGTGCTGATGTTACTGCTACAATTTGGAGGAATAAATGGCTATACTTTCTATTTGAGCTCTATCTTAGAGAAAGCTGGTAATAATAAAGGATGTTTCATAATGGAAATCAAATTTATTAGAATGGAACTCTATGAACTTGACATATTGGTATTGGCATTGGCAGGTTCCCCAAGTAGTGTTGGATCTACAGCAGCAAGTATTGCTCAGGTATTTTTCTTTATTTTTTTTGCTAGCAGCTTATCTCATGTCTAATTCACATTTCTGCTACAGATAGTGATGAACATTTGCAGTTTGTTCTTAATTGATAAATACGGGAGGCGACCCCTTCTGCTGGTTAGTATCTGAAAGTTTAAATCTCTCAATTTTGGAAGTTTAAATCTTAAGGTTATAATTTTGTTATCAGGTTTCTTCAGTTGGAAGTTGTTTAGCTTCTCTTGTTACAGGATTGTCCTTTCTACTACAGGTTCCAAAGAAATACAAGTTATATGCTTTTTTTCCCTCCCTAGTGAATGTGTTGTTTGTACTTGAATTTATTTTAATGGACAGGAATTCAACTTGGGGAAGGATATCACTCCAGTTCTAGCCCTTGTAGGAATATTGGTAATGCAATTCAACCGTCACATTATTAGCTTCCATGTCACAGCCATGTTAGTTAAAATCCATGATGCATGGAAACTCTCTGCCATGGGCGTTTCCCTATGTTCCGCCTAAAATTATCTTTAAAACATCATTTGCCCATATCATTTCGGTGTTTAACATAGGTTAAAATATTGTTCGATGAGTATGGAAATTATGATTCTGTGATCAGGTATACATGGCGTCTGTTGCAATAGGTTTGGGAGGAATACCCTGGATTATAATGGCAGAGGTACAAAATGACAACAACGTTGCTCGATCAAAAGCATATATATATATATATATCTATATATATGGATGTCCAGCATAGGCAGCTTAAATGAAATGATGTTTTTGTATATCAGATATTTCCTGTGAATGTAAAAGGTTCAGCTGGAAGTTTAGTGACTCTCATTAACTGGTCTGGAAGTGGGATTGTCACATACACCTTCAATTATCTGTTTGACTGGAGCTCAGCTGGTAACCTGTTTCCCTGCTTTTTTCTTCCTCAATATGCTTCTATCTTAAAAGGATGTTTCTTACTTTCTTCTATGTTATGTTATTTCAGGTGTATTTTTTGTATATTCAATCATTTCAGGCCTGGGTGTTGTGTTCGTGGCAAAGATGGTACCAGAGACTAAAGGGCGAACTCTTGAGGAGATCCATGCATCGTTGATTACCCATTAACGTCTAGAATCCATAGGATTGATATTCTTTGAAACAAAATCAAGCATTGGAATTTCGTTCGTTCAAATGATCTTCCGAGTCCCGTTTCTTTTTTTGGGCCAGGAGGTTGATTTGGGAATTCCATTGCGGGCCAAGATATGTTTTGGACCACGCAATATTTATATGGTATGGTAGCTTTTAAGTCGTGCAGTGGTCCAGACCAGACCAGGGAGCAGAAACTAGAAAATATATATTTTTAATATTTCATTTGGAAGCCAACGTTAGTTATGATAATATATTTTTTATCGCCTAATAATATATTATCATTTGGATAGTCTCTGTTTCACTTTTTTTTATTCATTTTGTGAATTAATTAAACGATAATATGAAAGTGCTTCGTAAGATGAAAATAACATTTCTGTTTATCTTTTGTCGGATAGTAGCACTGATATCCATATCAGAAATTGACTTCGAAATAAATAAATACTCAAGTTTAAACTCGTCGGTGGACTGGAGTAGCTTGTTCTTCCCTTTATTTGAAAAGTACGGAATAAAACGCAATGTACTCCCTAATAAACCTGAATTTGAGATTGAGGGAAAAATGATAATAGAAAATTTTGGTCGCTGAAGATTTAACTTCAGTAGCAGCCGAGCCTAAGTTACCTGGAAGATCCACTACCCAGTATCCACAATCTCATCCTTTGTTGGCACTGAGTAGCACCTTACTATGGATAAAGAAGAAGGAGCAATATCAAGGTCACTACTTTCCAGAAAAAGGCTCAATGGGGTTGGTCAAAACAGTGCAGTAACAAGCGAGAATTCATCGCCTTTCACATTTATGCTTATTTTCAGCTCCTTGATAATTGTCTGTGGTTATTACATTCTTGGAAATACTGTTAAGTAACTTCCTTCGTTATTTTTTTCTCAATTTAATGATGTTTAAACTCAGAACTCTTCACCTGAAATTTAAAGTTAAAACATTTGAAGATCTGAGAGCATGAGTATTAACGTACTGTGGTTAAGTATTTTACCTCAAAGTAGGATATTTACACACGTCTAATAAATTCCATAGCTTGGAAGCGATAATTTTTTTTTTTTTTTTCTGGTAGATGGGATACACATCACCTGCTGAATCTGGAATTCTGGAGGAACTGGGGCTTTCATTGCCTGCAGTAAATATTAATACTTTATTTCTGTTAATTCTTGATAATATGCTTTTCCTTTTGTGTTAATTTAGTTCAATGAGTTGACTTAAATTGATGATTCTCATTGATGAAATTGTTCAACAGCCTTTACTTTCAGTTCTATTTTCTTCTTTTTAGTATTCCCTTTTTGGTTCAGCAACAACCATAGGGGGAATAGTAGGTGCATCAATATGTGGGAAGGTAGCAGACTTTGCTGGTCGGAGAGGTGTAAGTACTAAAGTCTTTTTCCTTATCCAATTATCCTTCAACTTTAATAATCTAATCCATCTAGCCTTTTGTTTTTTATCGAACACTAAAACAGGCAATTTGGGTGTCTGATACATTCTGCATTATAGGTTGGCTTGCAATAGCATTATCAAAGGTATTGCTCGTCTTCTTTGAGGTTTCATGCATTATCTAAGGTATTGGTCTTAAGAGGATGTTAATTACTATAAAAGAACTTACAAGTTCTAATTTCACAGCAAAATATTTTAGATTAAATCCTCATGTGGCAAACTAAAGAATTTATCATGATTCATAAATAATCAAATAATTCAATTTACAAGTTATTACAGCTTTTGCTGCTAAATTTTTATTTTATTTTATTTATTTATTTATGGCTTTTAAAGCATAGTGTTAAATCTTCACAGGGTGCCTGGTCTCTTGTTCTTGGAAGAATATTAATGGGAGTTGGAGTTGGAATTCTTGCTTATGTGGTTAGTAAAATAACATATGGAGCTGACACTCCATAAAACAAGTTCTATCACTGATGGATGTATTCTGTATGCATTATGTAGGTACCCATCTATATTGCGGAAATTACTCCAAAGAATTCTAGAGGAGCATTTGTTTCTCTTATCACGGTAAATCTAAGTCATTCAGAGTATGAACTTTGGTTTCATTTTTTTTGTTTCTCAATCTTTGTCTTTGTCCACTGTAGATAATGGCAAGTTGTGGCTTATCAATTACATATATCATTGGTTCTGTCTGTCACTGGCGCATTTTGGCTCTAGTTGGTAACGATTTCACTAATTTTTCTCTCTAAAAATTTTGTTCTAATAAAATTTGAAGGTAAGTCCATGACGTTCAGTTTGTTGGTTTCAACCTCAGGTATTACTCCATGTATAATACAGTTTCTCGGCGCATTCTTCGTTCCGGAGTCTCCGAGATGGTTGGTGAGTCCGAACCAAACTTATGTTGGCAGATGTGAAAAAATTGTTTGTATCAGGAATCTATAAGCAGAAATGACAAATAGTCCATTGCAATTGAAAAATTGCAGAAACATCGTAGGTTGACCAAATGTGAAATGTCAAATATTTTGTGCTGATTTTATTTAGGATGTGGATTCATTGAAGATAAATTTTTGTAGTAGCCATTGAGTTGATTGTTAATGACTAAAATTTTCTGCAGGCAAAAGTTGATCGAATGAAAGATATGGAAGTTGCTCTCAAATGCCTTAGGGGAAACAATGTTGATGTTTCCCATGAAGCAGATGAAATTACTGTAATGTTTTTTTGCTCAATATCTATGCACAAGCCAATAGTAAATCAATGCAAATAGAAGAATATTTCGACTTAAGGTTTTCCTTTTCGAAAAATCTAACAGCATTATATACAAAGTTATCTTAATGACAAAGCAGAAGATGGAATCAAGGAAGTGTTCCAGAAAAAATATGCCCATGCAGTTATGGTGAGACTATTGAATTAGTGGCCAATTGTTTGCCCCTTTGCATCATTTGTTCAATGCATTATTTAACATAATGTTGGATCAGATCGGAGTTGGGTTGATGGCATTGCTACAATTTGGAGGGTTCAATAGCTATACACTTTATCTGAGTTCTATTTTGGAGTCAGCTGGTAATTTTGTGGGTTGACAAGGATACTGCAAATAACAATTGAACTCATGGGATTCTCATACAGAAATATATAAACTTGATATTTGTGGTGCATTGCAGGTATCCCCAGTAGTGTTGGGTCTTTAGCAGCAAGTATAATACAGGTTTGTGTGTCTTTTTAAGTGTACTAGAAAGTGGCTCTCTTCTTGTAGCGTATATCACTTCTGCTTCGCATTTTTTGCTACAGATTGTGATGAACTTTTGCACCTTGTTCTTAATTGATAAATGTGGAAGACAGCCACTGCTACTGGTCAGTAGTAAAATTCTAAACCTCCAAAGTCTGAGATCTATGTCATTGATATTGAGAGAAAACCCTAGATATCTGTTCTGTTTTCAGGTTTCTTCAACAGGAATGTGCTTTGGTTCATTCATTACAGGACTTTCATTCCTGTTGCAGGTTAAATTATTTGACTTGTCTTTTTTTTTTACTGGGTCTTCCCTTTACTGTTTTTTTGGGTTAAATTAAGCGCTGAATGATCTTCAAACTCACCTTATCACAGTCTTATAGACAATTCCAATACTACTAAGCTAAAACTCGTTGGTTACTGGGTCTTTCTTCAGATCCTTGATATTGTTCATATAAATTTTGTTTGCAGGCCAGTAATGTAGGGAAGGAAATCACTCCTGTTATGGCACTTATAGGAATATTGGTAATCAATTTATATTGATTCTCTTCACTGAGGTTACAAGCCTTTGTGCTTCTTTCAGTAATTATAATATTATATGATGAGTAAATCTAAATCTTTTTGATTCTGCGGTCAGGTATTCATAGCATTTTTTGCCATAGGTGTGGGAGGAATACCCTGGATCATGGTGGCAGAGGTACGGAATGATTTTTCTATTAGGTTTCATCATAATCAGTTGCTAACAGATTACAAATGTAAGTAGATTAAATGAAAATCTGGCTTTCTGTGTCAGATTTTTCCTGTAAACATAAAGAGTTCAGCAGGAAGTTTAGTGAATTTGGTGAGTTCAGTTGGGTCATTTACTGTAGCATATACCTTCAACTTTCTGTTCCAATGGAGCTCATCAGGTAAATCCCTATCTTCACTTCATTCTTTGCTAGCATGGCCTTTGCTTGATTAAGCTTTATATGCTATAAACTATAAGACGTTTATTGTAACATTATTTCAGGAGTGTTTTTCATATATGCAATCATTTCTGGTTTCGGAGTTGTATTTGTTGGGAAACTGGTACCAGAGACTAAAGGAAGAACACTCGAAGAGATCCAAGCATCAATAGTTACCAAATAGATGGACTCTACTGCTAGTAACTTTGTACAATAATTTAGCTACTGAAATATGATGTATAAAAGGCAAAGCATCACGTGGAAACTTCAGAAGAATTAAAAAAAGAAAAAAAGAAAAAAACTCGTTTCTAATGTTTCTGGTAGTCCATCCATATGGATTTGTAAGAATGGAAGAAACCAAGAAAGCTTTCTTAGTCAAGCCAAACCTCCTGTTCTTGCATATCACTGTATTATTAATCTGAGTGCAATAGTTCATGGATAAATTCCTAATCTTTTGCACATTTTTCTTAGAATATTATTAGCCAACCGTAACAAGAAACTATCAAACCTTCAGTTGCTCGTTTCCCAGCTGAAAGTCAGCTAAACTAATTATTCTTAATTAGTTGTTTATCACTAATTATTAAAATAAACTACTGAACACATGAAGCTGGTGCGCATATTTTCATGGAATCAAATACTTATCCGTCAGTCATTCACCAAACTATCCTAAATATAAAATAAAATTGATATATCACTCAAATCTACTGCAGTTTTTCGTATTTGCTTTCTTGTTCAAGAAAATAAAGAAATGGAGAGAGCAAATATGGCAGAAGAGTTTCTCCCAACCTCTACACTTATTCTTGTAGAAGAAGGTAATCCCATCGATGGCTCCTTACCAATTACAAAAAGTGAACCTCCAGTCACTCCAGCTGTTGTTTTCAGTACAATAGTCGCCATTAGCGGTTCTTTTGGTTCGGGCTGTGCCGTAAGTGCTCTGTGCATATATATATTTATATATATATATTTTTTTTTGAAAAAGTCTGTTCATATATTTATAGCATAGCCATTCTGTTCATTGGGCTTGTGAGTTATGACTTTTAGGCCAGGCTATAGCCTTGTGTCCTAAATTAACAGGAAAAGAACCAATATAAAGGTTTCTATGCCTTTTAAGGCGCTACATTTGGAGTGAGAATGAAAATCTGATGTGAAATTTATATTGTTCTTTGATGAAAAAATTCCTCATCTGTTAAAGTTAGAGACTTTAAAAAATCCACCTCAATAGATTTTTGAAAACCCTAAATAATGTACTCGTATTAGAAAATTATTTTTCTCAACAAAATCATTAGTTGTTCAAAGTATATAAAGTAATCTCTAAAAAAACAAAATGACAAAAAACATGGACAATGAATTGAAAGATTTTGATTGATTCCTCTCTCAAAAAAAAAAAAAAAAAAGGGAAGATTTTGATTGATGAATTTTCTCCCTTGCATAAATTTTGCTCCATTTTAACCAAACCAAAAGAGGGATTAGTTCTTCAAAATCCCTCTGTTGAAATATATCTAAACTGAACTATTCCACTTTTTTAGCATGATTTTCTTGTTGACTATGCAAAAACCAGGCTAGCAAGTTCTTTGTTTTACAAGTAATGTACATAATCACCCAATAGTTCGATGATATATTTAGCTAGTGCCTACTTACCATTAACCGTTTGATTATGATTTTATGATTGGTTTTTGCAGTCAGGGTATTCAGCCCCTGCAGAGTCTGGAATCATGGAAGACCTGGGCTTGTCTGTAGCAGCGGTAAGCATTAATCTTTTCACAGCAATCTAACAAGTTTCACTTCCATGTTTACCGTTTAGTTAATCTTCTGATTGGATTTTTTCAATCTGCAGTATTCCTTTTTTGGTTCTGTAATTACAATTGGAGGAATCATAGGTTCACTGGTAAATGGAAAAATGGCAGATCTCATTGGTCGAAGATTTGTGGGTTTTCGTTTTTTTTTTCTTTTCATTACTTCACATTTTTATTACTTCTTAGTTGAACTAATTACCTTTATCTTGCAGGCTATGTGGGTATCTGAATTTTTCTTCATTACTGGGTGGTTCGCTATAGCATTTGCACAGGTTTGCTCTTTTTTTCCCTCTTTACCAGAAAGGATATGGTGTGAAAGTTCTAATTTTTTTTCCCTCTCGCAATGAACGGGACTTTCAACTGCTTGTTAACAGGCTGCTTGGTTGCTGGATCTTGGAAGAATTTTATTGGGAATTGGAATAGGGATTATTGCGTATGTGGTAATGACCTATTATCTTTAGATTTATTGTTAAGTTGTTTTATGAATTCACCCCATTAATCTTTCACGTTTATGCACAACGTTTAAATTCTTCTGTGCAATCAGGTACCAGTATATATTGCAGAGGTAACACCTAAGAATGTTCGTGGAGGATTTACCAGTGCTAACCAGGTGACACATATTTATCACCTTGATTAAACCATTAATTAGTGATTTACCTATCAACCCATTCTTATTGCAATTATCTTTTTACAAGTGTACAGTTCATGTTATGTTGTGGCTTTTCACTAGCATATTTCATAGGAACTGTTGTGTCCTGGCGTCCTTTGGCTCTCGGTTGTAAGATTTTCTTGCCCTAAATTTCCATTGATAATTGGTTTTTTGCCTTAAAATTGTAATGAGGATGACTAACCTTGATTTGAATGGATTTCAAGGTGCTGTTCCATCTGCTTTGCATATTCTGGGTATATTCTTCATTCCAGAGTCTCCAAGATGGTTGGTAAGTCCTAGAATTTCCTATTCAAACTCCTTGCAGTACGTGAAACAAAAGTTCAAGAATCATTTTTTCGTTGATTACATCTGCATATTCCTCTGTTTATTTGTAATGCAATAATGCAGTAATAATGTGGTGAACGTTCATTATCTTGTTTAGCTAAAGTGTATAGACATCTGCAGGCAAAAGTTGGTCGAGAAAAAGAATTAGAAGCGAGTCTGATGCGCCTAAGAGGAAAGAATGTTGATATTTCACTCGAAGCTGCTAATATTAGAGTAAAACTTCTGACTTCAAGAATCAAATACCCTTTCTTTCTTTCCTAGTGGATAAACAGAATAAAAAATCAGAATCACTTCAATCCTATTGTCATACAGGACTATACCGAGACATTTCAAGGGCACTCAGAAACTAGACTTTTTGATTTGTTCCAGCAAAGATATGCTCTTGCTCTCACTGTAAGCCTTAGAAAAAAATCTTGAAGTTCGGAAAAATTTCTTCTTTATCATGATTTATCTGATGTTCCGCGGTCTATTTTAGGTTGGAGTTGGGCTAATGCTGTTTCAACAACTTGGAGGGACCAATGCAATCGCATACTATGCCAGCTCCATTTTTGAAAAAGCCGGTAAGTTCAAGGTTGAGAGCATCCCATCATATATTCAACCATGGATAAAATTTGAAAAATAATCAAATAAAAGTTTGGTTGATGACAGATTTTTCAAGTAATGTTGGGCTGATATCAATGGCCATTGTTCAGGTATGTGCTGCTTTAATTATGCAGGCAGATGCAGCATTCTGTTTTATTGCTTTCTTATTTTTCAGCAACGCTACAATTTTATTTTTTTTATTTTTTTGCAGATTCCTTCTGTTGGTGCCACTATACTCTTAACAGATAGAGCTGGAAGGCGACCACTTCTGTTGGTTAGAATGTCATATAGTTTGTTCTTATATTTTCCATACAGTTAACAAGTCAATAGGTACTGAGATTTGAGAGTCCTTTAAATCTTGCAGGTTTCTGCCTCTGGTATGTGCTTAAGTTGTTTCCTTGTGGGACTAGCATTCTGCCTGCAGGTTTGCTAACAAATAAACTTAGACACTTGACATTATTATTTAGGTTTTACTTGCCAACATAGATAGTCATTTTCTAATGTTGTCCTCTTTAAAGCAGGACTTCAACAAGGGACAGGGGATCACTGGAATTCTGGTGTACATTGGTATCCTGGTAATAAAATGCTCAATCCACTGGTCTGAATGTACGGATCTAAGGGTCTTGGTATGCTCAACTGTGAGCTCACTTTTCTATAACATTTCATGCACTTGAACCGGTCACTAGCCTGAAAGATCTACTGAAATCCAGAATCTCTTTGCAAATTCTACTTTGAGCTTGAATGGATTAATTCAGTTGTATTGCAACTTATTAACAGGGGTTCAGTATAGCTTACTCAGTGGGCATGGCTGGAATACCATTTGTTATAATGTCTGAGGTATATTAGTATATTATAAAAATCTGCATATATATTGATACAAATGCGAAAATAACAAGCAGCGGCTTCATACTGTGGTCTAAAATGTCCATTTCAGATATTTCCAATAAACGTAAAGGGTACAGCTGGAAGTTTGGTGACAATAGTGAACTGGGCAAGCGCCTGGATTGTTTCATATGCTTTCAATTTTATGATGGAATGGAGTTCTGCTGGTACCTAATTCTTCTCTTGATGCCATAGTAATGGTTTTACATTTGATACTGATATTTTTGTGGGGAAATGATGACAGGAACATTTTTTATATTCTCGGGCATTTGCGCTTCAGCTGTTGTGTTCATTGCGAAGATAGTGCCAGAGACCAAGGGTAGGATGTTGGAAGAACTACAAGCATCTATTACCTACTTTCTTCAGTGAGGAGATTAAAGAACCCATTTACTGTAATTGTACTTGTGAGTTCAGTTGTATCACCAACAATATACTATTTGACGACCTTGAATTGCCAAAAATAATATAGAAGAAAGGAAAAGTTTTGATCTTGTTCATGATACCTTTGATCTTTCTGTTGTCAGTTAACTGCAGCCTTCAAAACCACAGAGACATTGTCGCTTTCTTTCATTTTTCCTTGTTCCATAAAAAAGAAGGAAAGAAAAAAAAAAAAAAAAAAAAGAAGAAATCTCCTTTACTGTCGCAAAACAGAACTACAAATTGTTTCAAGAACAACTCCAGCCTCCAGATCAAGGAACGAGATGGTCATAAGCAAGACACGCTACTTATTCTACCGCATGAATATATTAGGAATAATTTTAAATATATTTCAACTCAATAATGAGATGGATGATGACACATCAAATATTTGGAAAATCAGGTCAATCAATTAAGAATTAAAAAGTTAAAAGGTAATTTCCACCCAGCGAACGTCTCTTTATCCAACCACCATCGTCCACTTCCCTTCCCCGTCCGAGTTCCAGTTTTACTGATTTTTTAGAAAGGTAACCATGCAAGAAAGAGAAGACTCGCTTCTACTTCAAAGAACTGCTCTTCTTGAAGTGAAGACCAATATCAAAGGCATTCACGATCCCCTTTCAAAGAAGGATTGTTTGGCCACTCCTGCTGTGGTTCTAAGCACCATGGTTGCCATTTGTGGTTCTTTTGCCAGCGGCTGTGCTGTAAGTGCTATAAATAAAGATTCGCATTTTTATCTCCTTCGGTAATTATTCGTAACGGATAATTAGAAAACTTGAGCTTTGACCCTTCAGATTATAACTGTTTCTTGCTGTTGAATTAGCCAATATTTTCGCGATTTCTTTTATTTATTATTGTTGCACAGACGGGTTATTCGTCACCTGCGCAGTCTGGAATCATGGAAGATCTGGGAATGTCTGTGGCTGATGTGAGCACTAGTTTTTTTTTCCCTTTTTGATTCTTCTTGTTGCTAAAAGCAAGAACCATTAACTGTTAAATTAGTGAAAATATTTGTAATTAATAGAGTTGCCCAACTTGATTTCCTAAAACTATGATTTCTGTAAATGATTTGTTGAAAAAGGTGCCAACTTTTTATCTTATTTGCCAGTGAATCTCTTCATGTGTGGTTTAAATATTCGATCTGCACTGCAGTACTCCATTTTTGGTTCAGTCGTTACAATTGGAGGAGTGATTGGTGCATTAGTAAATGGAACTATGGCAGATCTTATGGGTAGAAGACATGTGAGATATTCTGTTAATATCTATTGTTGCAGAGTAAAATTTGAATTGCACAGTCACCTTATCTACTAGACTCGATGAATTGTTAGCCTTCTGATGCAGACAATGTGGGTCTCTGAAATTTTCTTCGTCATCGGCTGGCTTGCAATAGCATCTGCCCAGGTTTTTACTCTTTTTTCCCATTTCCTATGCAAAGATGAAAACTTTTACTTCAAATTTCATTTCATGCTTTACTTATAAAATACGATTTTTAAAAAGTCTAAAAAGTCTTCAGACTGTGATAATTACACGTTCAATGTCAATGAATGTTTAAAGGATGCTTGGTTGCTGGATGTTGGAAGACTTTTAATGGGAATTGGAATAGGGATTACTCTTTATGTGGTAATTATGCTAACTTTGCAATTATATATTAAGCTATTTGCAATTTTCTTACCTAGCAAACATTTTTGCATGCATTCATGCTTTTTCTTTATTACAAGTTTACAACAAACTTGCATTCTTCATAGGTACCAGTGTACATTGCAGAAATAACACCTAAAGATATTCGTGGGGGATTTACAGCTGCTAACCAGGTAAAAGTATACCATCACCATTGATTGAATTGAACCATTATATTTCATTGACTCTTTCTTTTTGCCTCTATATTTTGCCAAATGAGCAGTTCATGACAAGTTGTGGACTTTCTCTCATGTATTTTATTGGGACTGTTGTTTCCTGGCGTTCCTTAGCTCTACTTGGTAACATCTCGTTGTCTCTCTTATTGAACTGATTCTCATATCCAAAATTATGGAAATCACTTTAATATGTTTGATTTTTAAGGGGCTCTTCCATGTGTGTTGCAAACTATAGGAATTTTCTTCATTCCAGAGTCTCCTAGATGGTTGGTGAGTCTTTTTCTTCTTCTATGATGAAAATTGGGCAGAAACAATGCTATAGTAAAAAGTCTAGTCCACTAATGAAGAAAAAACATTACCATAAAATGGTTGTGCTATATTTTTTTCTTTCCTTGTCCAAATTATATAGGGAACATTCATCATATTGCTTTGCTAAAGAGTACAAATATATATATATATATATATCTACAGGCAAAAGTTGGTCGAGAAAAAGACTTAGAAGTGACTCTGCAAAGCCTCAGGGGAAAGAATACTGATATTTCTCAAGAAGCAGCTAATATTAGTGTACACTTCCTCCTTCATGCTCAATGATAACAAAATTATTTGTATTCTGCTTTTAACTGATGTTTAAGTATGATTGCTGCAAAATCTGAATTTAGATGAACTTCCATTTTTTTTCAGGACTATACTAAGACCTTTGAAGGGCTTTCAGAATCTAAGATTTTAGATTTATTCCAATTGAGATATGCTCATTCTCTTATTGTGAGTCTTGCGGCAAAATCTAATTTAAGGCAAAACTCTTCAGGACTAATCTAAAATTCTATGGATATGTCTACTTTGTTCAGGTTGGCATTGGAATACTACTATTTCAACAATTTGGAGGGATCAATGCAATTGCATATTATGGCAGCTCCATTTTCAGAAAAGCAGGTAAATTAAAGGCTTTGAGAATCTCATTCCGCAAGTTACTCACATATAAAAATTAAAAAATTGTTGATATTTGTCTAGTTGATGACAGATTTTTCCATTAATGTTGGGCTAATATCAATGGCTATAATCCAGGTAAGCACTGTTTAACTAGCGGTGAGAGATTCTGCTTAATGCATTTCTCATTGGACTAGACTTTCTTTTGCAGATTCCAGCTACAGCTGCATCGGTTCTATTAATAGATAAATCTGGAAGGAAGCCGCTTCTCATGGTTAGAATGCAACAAATCTAAGTTACAGTTTTGTGATGTAGTTGATCAACCAATCGGTAGTGAAAACCTTTTTCATGTTTGCAGGTTTCTGCCTCTGGCATGGGCATAAGTTGCTTTCTCATAGGGATGGCATTTTGCTTGCAGGTTTGTCAACAAAGTGGCTTGTGATTTTCCAGTATTTCTTCTTAAACTTCTTATTTTTCATGCTTTTATATGGCAAATATCTGAAAGAGTAAAGTTAATATTTCATGGCAGGACCTCCACAAAGCGAAAGAGATCACTCCCACGTTGGTTTATTTTGGTATATTGGTAATCATTAATCAATCAAATGCAATTGAAACGAAATTTTCCCCTCATTATGAAGCTCTTCACATAATTATGTTTCGTCATAAGAAATTGGGAGCTAATTTTGCATGATATTCTTAAAAACAACGCATTTCAATTCCTTTGACAAAAATTACCAGTATGGTTTCTGTTTAAACCTTTCACTGCATTTTCAACACAAATTCAGTCTTGCAAGAAGCGAACACTTTCCCTGTGACATGTTTGAAAAATGTTCTTTTAAGCTGCTCTTCAATAGATTTATATATCCCTTTTGACATGTTACAGGGATATAGCATAGCAATATCAATAGGCATGGCTGGATTACCATGGGTTATTATTTCTGAGGTATGATTAATGTCTATATCTGGTTTGAAATGCACTCATATTAACTCGGCACATAAAGTGGAAAGATATGGAAACTTAATGGCTTAGATTAACATTTTTCATCCCAGATATTCCCTATAAACATCAAGGGTACAGCTGGAAGTTTGGCAACATTAATCAAATGGATATGCTCCTGGATTGTTACGTATACTTTCAATTTTATGATGGAATGGAGCTCAGCAGGTACTTAATTTCATCTGTCAAATATCTTCTTTTCTTGTTGCTGTCCCCTTTGATAGTTAACAGATGTTATGATAAAATTGACAGGAACATTTTTCATACTCTTTGCACTCTGCGGATCTGCTGTTCTGTTCATTGCGAAGGTGGTGCCGGAAACCAAGGGACGAATGCTAGAAGAATTACAAGCATCGATTATTCACACAAGTGCTTGAGAGATTAATGTGAAGTTAACAAGAATATAAAAACTCATTTTCTTCATATACCTGAATTTATATCATTCTGCAAATGGAAAATGGATTGTATATATATGATTTCGCTCGTTTAACTGCAAGATTTTCTTTACTAAATTTATGCAGGAGTTTTCTTGCTAAATTTGTACCAAGGCAGAAAGTGATGATGTGCTGAAAGAAATACTACAAGTAGCTGTAGCAGAAAGTATCCATTTTCCTCAATAGATTTTGCCCAAATGGATAATTAAAGACCTTAGTTTTTAAAATTACACCTTTAGTCCCTATATTATAATTCATTACATTAAGGTTCAGTAATTAGTTTTTCCTTAAAATAACTGTGAAATGTCAAGAATACTCTTAAAAATAATTCCTGTGTAGTCCGTATTGTTTGGTGAAAAACTGAAAATACTCTTAAAAATAATGACTGTGTAATGCGAATGAAAGTTAACTTGGACCTCTTAGGTAATAGAATTACAGTGCAAGAATTAAATAGTATAATTTTAAAAATTATGCTCTTATATGAGTATTTGACAAAAATCTAAGTACTATATAGTAATTACACAAAAAAAGACCGCCTCCAAGTGGGTCCCCTCTCTGTCCTAATCTATTCTCTGTCTTTGTCGTCTTCGTTGCCTTCCTTGTCTTTGCCGTAATAACTCCAAATTGAACCAGCGAGAGCTGGAAGCTCTATTTGTCTAACAAGTTTTTTGTCTGGAACTCTTACAACAACTTCATTTTCTTGGTATCTAAATCCAATCAAGATATGGGTAAGGAAAGTATAGAAGAAGGAGATACATCGAGCCATCTGCTTCTCAAAGATAGACATCAGATACGTGGAGAAGATCATGGTGGTGGTGGTGGTAGTGCAGGTGGGCAGAGAGGAGGTTCTTCAGTAACAGCTATGGTGGTAGTGACTACTCTTATCGCTGTTTCTGGTTCATATGTTTTTGGGTCAGCTGTAAGTGCTCTGAATAACACTAAACTTCATTTTTCTAATTAAGACTATAGCAAGAAATGTAGTAATTATTGGTCAAAAGATTATGCCATGTTTGATATGATAATTGTGTGGGATTTGAAGTCCTCTCTGGTCAATTTTAGTGTGGAATTAACCTCAACGCCGACTTTCTGACTAATGCTTCCAAAATCCCCCCAAACCCAAAAGCTCCCATCTTTTCTTTAATGGTGACTTTTAGACCGAACTAAAATGGTGTATTTTGTATACAGATAGGATATTCATCACCCACTCAGTCTGGAATTATGGACGACCTTGGTCTCTCTGTTGCGGAGGTAGGCAGTGAAAGAATAACGAGTAGCAGAAATTAAGTCTGGAATTTTCAGTTTGCCGCATTTTGCCTTTTATTCCTTATATATTTTTAAAGGGTATGGCACCTTAGCTTAATGACATATATTGGAGTGGATTAGATTATGTACGTAGTTGGAGTTTATGAACTCACTACATTCTTTTCCGTTTGAAAATTTCACATCCTTCTTGCAAAATTACTTGTTCTGCTGTCTGAGGAGATTGAAATGGAAATTTATTTCGTTCTTTTCTTTTTCAATTTAATTTCATTTTGCAGTACTCACTTTTTGGTTCTATATTGACAATTGGAGCAATGGTAGGTGCAATAATGAGTGGAAGAATAGCAGATTGCATTGGTCGAAGGGGTGTAAGTCTGCTTTTGTTACTACCATTATCATTATCCATACTGTGAAGTTCCACATCAAACTACCCTTCTACTTTTTGCTTTTTTTTTTTTTTTTTTTTTTTTTTTTGGTTGTGAACCAGATAATGGGATTTTCGGAAATATTCTGTATCATAGGATGGCTTGCAATAGCATTCTCAAAGGTTCTCTTCCTTTCTCTCCTTTTCTGACCCAAAATTTTGTAAATTTTGCTGATTCTCCTGGATGTCTTACAAGTAGAATTAATTCTTTTAAGCTTTCATTTCTTTCCATGCCTTTTTAGAAAGAAAATGAATCATAGATCGGCCTGGAGACACCCATTTAAGTAATAGGATATTGGAATTCATTCTTATTGTCTTTGAATTCATTACTCAAGGCTTCTTGGTGGCTCGATGTTGGAAGAATGTTGGTAGGATATGGGATGGGGCTTCTTTCTTATGTGGTAAGTATTTTGCAAGTACTGCAATAATCATGTGATTACTCATTGACATGTGGTCATTAATCCCTTTTAGTTCCATTAATGTAAAGGTACCTGTTTTTATAGCTGAAATTACACCCAAGAATCTACGAGGAGGATTCACAACAGTTCATCAGGTAATTATATAGCATAATTTAAGTTGGTAGGCAGGGTATATGCTTTGTCAATACTACTAATTAGTATTACCACTGATTCTGCAGTTGATGATATGTTGTGGTGTTTCAATAACATATCTCATTGGAGCTTTTGTATCCTGGCGGATTTTGGCTCTGATTGGTAATATTTCTGTCTCCTTGTGTGGTGTTTCAATGTAATGCAAAAGGTAATTCCATAATACATGGTTTTTTGTGTTTTGATTTAGGAACTGTTCCATGTCTTGTCCAACTTCTTGGGCTATTCTTCATCCCAGAATCTCCTAGATGGTTGGTGAGAATTATCATTATCTATGTGTATTTCACTTTTGTCACTAAAAGAATAAAAGAATAGTTAAAGTTTTATTTTCCATTGGTCCAAGGAACTTTTAGAAAATATGTTACAACTCTCGTGCTAAAACATGAAAAATTAAAATCAAACGTTTATGGGCATGCTTGTGAAACTTAGATAGAAGGTTATCATTTATTGTGTGCATATGAGTGTTGTCAAGATTGGAAAGATTGTGGCGTTAAATGTTAAATAATTCTCACAGGCGAAAAATGGACGATGGAAAGAGTGCGAAGTTGCTCTGCAGCGTCTTAGAGGGGAGAATGCTGATATTTCTGATGAAGCAGCTGAGATTAGAGTAGGTTTTTAACTTTATTTATACAGGAATTGTTTGAATCTTTTGGTCTATTCGATCTATCCTTTTCTTTTCAAACACTTAATGTTCAAAAGAGAGTTAAATCTGTGGCACACCTTGTGTTTTGTTCTTCATTATATTATTTATAGGATTACACAGAGAACCTTCAACGACATTCTGACGGTAGCATATTTCAATTGTTCCAGTGGAAATATGCTCATTCACTCATTGTGAGCTCTTTAATTAATCCTATCTAGCATTGTATTTCATGTATTGTTAGGTTTTGGACACCTTACTTAAATAATAATTGAACATCTGTTAAGGTTGGAGTTGGCCTGATGGTGCTGCAACAATTTGGAGGGGTCAATGGCATTGCATTTTATGCAAGTTCTATATTTGTATCAGCAGGTATGTGAAGACATGTCATTGTAGACTCGGTCAATGAATTGGAAATAAATAGGAAAGATAATGAATTCCTAATTGTATGGCAGGTTTCTCTGGTAGTGTTGGGACTATTGCTATGGTGGTTGTCCAGGTAAATGCCTCTCACCATTACAAGTGTTGCATTCTGCTTAATGCTTTTCTAAGTTAAAATGGTAACTGATTTTCTGCAGATCCCAATGACAGCACTGGGTGTAATCTTGATGGATATATCTGGGAGAAGACCACTTCTAATGGTAAGCACGCTCAGAATTGGAAATTGTCCCAAATTTGTGAAGTAACTGGAATAAAAAATGCATGCTGAAGTCTACAATTCTTTACAGATCTCTGCTGCTGGAACATGCTTGGGTTGCTTTCTTGCAGCTTTGTCATTTTTGTTGCAGGTTCTCAAAACTGGACTTACTCATCGCTTGCCTTATTTCTGTGCCCCTTAATGTTTTTATGTAAACTAAAAGTCTTGGACTTTGCAGGACCTTCATAAATGGTCGGCATTCTCCCCCTTTTTGGCACTTTTTGGTGTACTGGTAATTTTAATATAACTTTAAAGTCGACAAAAATCCAATTGTTTCTGATACGTGCTAATGTGTAATGTTGTGATCAGATATACACTGGATCATTCTCGCTAGGTATGGGAGGCATCCCTTGGGTTATAATGTCTGAGGTAGGTTAACTAACCAAGCTTGACTTCTGCAATTTTTAATTTTCAGTTACGGAAGCCTGAAAATGGTTTCAATTTTCAGGTTTTCCCTATAAACATGAAGGGCTCAGCTGGAAGTCTTGTGACGCTTGTTAGTTGGTTAGGTTCTTGGATTATATCCTACGCTTTCAACTTCCTAATGGATTGGAGTTCAACAGGTAATTATCCAAATGCGAGTTTACCCTTTCAATCTTGAAGCTATTTGGGTTAAATCTAAGCTTTTTGAAAATTTTGATCTCAGGAACATTCTTCATATTCTCAAGTATATGTGGCCTAACAGTTTTGTTTGTCGCAAAGCTGGTGCCAGAGACTAAGGGGCGCACATTGGAAGAGATACAAGTTTCCTTGAATCCATTTGCAGCAAAGGCTTAATTTTAGTATTTCAGGCAAATTCAGGACAAGAAACATATTTGGTGCCGTGTAAGCTGGATCAACTCAGCTTGTTGCACCATTTAATTTGCAGCCTATGTTATTAACTTATAATTACAGAATACTAAAATAAATATTCAATTTGCAGCGAGGTTGATCTGAGTGGAAATGATTCAGTCTCTTAAACAAGAGGTCAAGAGTTTGATTATTGTGATTAGAGAAAATCTCCACTAGAGCACTTTCCCTTTATGGGCTTGATGCAGTGGTGCTAGTAGGAGTAAACTTCGCCCAATGGGCTGGGAACACGTGCGGTGACTATAAATAAATAGTGATAAGAAAATAACAATATATTGCTATGGATGGACGGAACACATGTAAATTTGAGTAAATTCTTCCTAGCAAAAAAATCTAGTTCTTTCGAGGCATGCCATGCCTCTCTTTCTGGGTCAGGTAGAAATGGGTAGGTGGCAGGTTTATCGTGTCTAAGAATCTATAATCAAAGCTCAGACAGCAACTACTCCACCATTTGTGGTATGTTGTTCTTGTTGCATAGAAACAACGTAAGATGATCAATGAAACAAGTTCACGTGGGTATTGTATTCTACTGATTATCAAGAAATTATATTTGCTAAGACAGAATCGATTAAAGAAAAATTCTAGCACCATTCACGGGAAAGTCGCGAGGAATTGATTAGTTCTGCATCCGATTCTCGTCATTGTAGTGCTGTTATTATAGAATGTTAGACATGGTAAATAGTTCACCATAAAAACAGAATTATAGAACAACGAATTTGGTTCTTTCCTTTTTTTTAGCTATACTGTTTATAATAAGAACGAATAAAGGAGAGCATGTGATTTCAAAATCAAGAACTAGTTAAACGTGATAGGACAATAATACAGTATATAGCCTTCCATGTTCAACCGGAATATCAACTTGAGTAACTTACTGTGATTGCTCAGGAGGCCATTTCCTGTCTTCTACCTTATATTTATGCAGATATAAATAATCTTCATGTCTCATATTCCTTCGAAGGCAAATAAAGCTAACATGATCACTTGAAAGAAAGATAAGTTAAAAATGTAAGTTATTTTGCATTTTCTTCACGGAAATGGCCTCTCTGCAACAAATTAAAAAAAAAAGTAGGGGAAAACTGCATACACCAACCTTCCCCGTAGCCCACACATTTACCTTCCATTTTTTTGATTCACCAAAGCACTACAATTTAGTAAGTGCTAAAAGGGACACATTTGCTTTGTGCTAAAAGGGACACATTTCCTTTCTTGAGGAAAAATAAATCAGGCCACTTTTAGGATTCCCTGACTCTAACTCTTCTCCCCTGGCCAATATACCTCACGTTACCCACTTCACCATGCATGCGCACTCACAATCCTGTGCGACTCCAACTTGCCTATAAAAGTTAATTAACCGCAACCAATACCATCTCATATGCAAATTAAACAAACCCAACAAATAACAATTTAAAAAAAAAATCAAATAGCAGCATCACAATCCGGGATAAGAATGCCAAAAACAGGCATTAAAGGTGCAGGAGCTGCTGCAGCCAATCTAGCCAACTTATTACCAACAGGAACCGTTCTTTTATTTGAAGCCTTGGTGCCTTCCTTCTCTAATAACGGCGAGTGTGTTATAGCCAACAAGTACCTCACCTTAGGTATTATTGTTTGTTGTTCTTTAGCTTGCTTTTTGTCTTCTTTCACTGATAGCTACATCGGCAAAGATAATAAGCTTTACTATGGAATTGCCACCTTCAATGGATTTTATGTATTCAATGATTGTGATTGCAATGATGGTAATGGACAAGAAGAACTAATTGGTTCTGGCGAAGAAAAGAAGTACAGAATAAATCTTATAGACTTTGTGCATGCTTTTGCATCACTAACTGTTTTCTTGGTATTTGCTCTCAGTAGCTCTGACGTGCAAGGTTGTTTCTTTCCTAAGGCAGGACCTAATGAGAAGCAACTAATTATGAATTTGCCATTGGGAGTTGGGCTTCTGAGTAGCTTCTTATTCATGATATTTCCTACTAGGCGTAGAGGAATTGGTTATGGGGACATAGCACCTCAGAATTTCGCGATCAACTCCTAGCTTCTTATTCTATCAAATTTGGTATCTCAATCCAAGTTGCAAAGCTTGGCAGAATAAATCAAAAATCAAACCGTAAATGGTTAAAAATTACGATCGAGACTTTGACTAGGTCCTGAGTTCTAAGAACCAATCATATCTTCGTATGTTGGTGATGCAAATAACAAGGAAGTGAGGAAGGAGGTTTGGCAATCTTTGTCTAATTGAAGGCCACTGCATGTCTGTCTGCATCTTATCCTGTTCTCTCACAACTTCCAAGGACCTCTGTCTCGCAACTTGTCTTCATCTTCTATCCGTCTAAATATTAGTTTGTGGATTCTTTTTCTTTTTAATTACATTAATCATACTTTTTTTAGTTGATTATCTTTTAATTATTCATTATTCAAAGATAAAATAAAAAAAAAGAAAAAGAAAAAAGAAGCGAAGTAGTAGGCAATCGTACGTGGGACCCGGCACCGTTTCCTCTATGAGTACAGCTAATATTTCAGCACATTTTGTCACGCTGGCAATCTCTATACCATAATTAAATCCTTCCTTCTCTCTCCTTTTCTCCCTATCTTTGGTTTGAGGATATTATTATTTCTAATTTAATACCCTCTTTCTCCTTATCTCTCCCCTTTCAGACCTACATTTTTCATTTTCCAACTCCCCATTTCCAACAAAGAACCTTTCCTTTTTTCTATTTTAGTTTATGCTTCACTGTATGATGAGCTTTTGCAAGAAAAGTGTTCACTCTTTTTTGGGTCTTACAATACCCATGATTTGTAATGATCATACTAACACTAATACTAATACTAATAATAATACTACTGTTGTTCAAGAAAAGCCACCTTCCCCCTCTTCCAAATGTCTTTTAACTAATACTAATGGTGGATTAGGGTTGATCTCTGCCACTGATTATTCTTGTAAAACGCCAAATATTCTTGAATCTGCTACTCTCAAGTCTTCTTCACCTCCGATCAAGAAAGATCCCGGTGGGATTGGATTTCTTGATGATGTTGGTGGTGGTGTTAATGGTTTGATGTCTTGCACTGAAAGTCTAGGGTTTGAAAGTTGTGATGAAAGAAGAGTTGATGATGAGATTGATGAGTTGTTATCAGCGAGAAGCGATAAGGTTAAATGGAGAAAGATTGGAGAAAGAAGAAGAGAGGTAAAGAAATTTCCACCACCCATTTCTTCAATAAATCATAATGGCCAACCGTGTTTCTTTCTCCGCCCGGTGAGAAAAGATGGCAGGCTCGAGTTAACGGAGGTTAGGATTGATAGGCCAGAGATTTTACGTGCTCACAGGGAAGATGGACGCTTGAGATTGCATCTTATTAGAGACGATGAAGATTTAGAGGATATTAATGAAGAAAAACTACTAGTTCAAGAACAAGAACAAGAAGAGGAGGTTCAAGAAGAAGAAGAAGAAGAAGAAGAAGAGAAGAGAGAAGGTGAGGAATGTTGGTTTCCGGTGAACGGAGAGGGACTTAGGAGGTGTCATGAGGTGGCAACACAACCTCATCATCATCATAATCATCACAACCATAATTTGCATGTGTGGAGACAGCACTGTGTAACAACAAGTTGAAGGAAAAAAAAAAAAGGAAAGTCTCACGTGAGGTGTCAAAAAGAGACAAAAGAAAAGGGAAGGAGGTTAAGGTTTGTCTGTATTTTCGTTTTTCATTTTTGGATTTTGCAGTGGATATTTATCATTTGCCAGTACTGCAAATGCAAAGCACCAGCTGAATAAATTTCTCGAGAGAATCAAGATCAAGATTAGTTTGATTGGCATTGGTAACGGTGATGTTGAGGATCCATTGATCATAATGGTGGGAAAATGGACACTATTATTCTTAGAATTTGACAGAAATTGAAGGTCCTGCATGTATAAATGTCGGGTTTTGGGCAGCAGTAGTAACACAGATATACAGAGTGAGCGTGAGAGTGAGAGAGTTTCCCAAAATTTGGAAGTTCGGATGATATGGATATGGGAAATAGTAGTTTTGGTGTTGATAATAATTGGGAAATGTCAACCCAAATCAAAAAAATTGAATCTCTGTGCGAATTGTTTTTGTGTATATATAGTGATTAATTTTGTAATTCTCAGTTCTCACAAAAGAAACAAAAAAATAAATAAAAGGAAGAATAATGATATGCTTACGTACTGCTTATGCAATTTTCTTTGTCCAATATATATGATTATCTTAATGATTACAAAAATCATCAAAAAGGATTGGAAAGGGCATACTCATAATTATTAGTTAATCTGAAGTGACAATCTTTGATTAACAAAACTGGGCTGAGGACACAGCTGCAAATTCAAATAAAATAAGGGTTCGATATTTCGAGCCATTTAAACTTACTTGAGGAAAAAAGTCGTCGACAGCAGGGTTCGAACCTGCGCGGGCGAAGCCCAATAGATTTCAAGTCTATCTCCTTAACCACTCGGACATATCGACTGTTAGATGTGAAAATGGAAAAGTTCCAGAGGGAAAAATTCGTCAACAGCAGGATTCATTACTGCGCGGGCGTTGCTCAATAGATAGCAAGTCTATCTCCTTAACCATTCGGACATACCGACGGTTTGAAGTTTTAAGCCAAATAACAATTTATTTGATGCAAAATGGAGAAGTCTCGGAGAGAGAACAATTCGGGCATGTCGACATTTGCGCGGACGAAGACCGATATATTTCAAGTCTTGTCTCCCTAACCATTCGGACATGTCGACATTTGCGACTACAATTTTTATGATTCAATACTAGTTTTAAATCAGAAGGAAAACAGATAACTGTTTCAATCACAAATTTTCTAATTCTCCGTCTTTTTTTATTTCTTTTATTTAACTCCATTAACAATTTTCAAGTCATTTGATTAATACTTTATTTATGAATACGCCATCGCAAAATTTTCATGCAATTAAAGTTACTGATCTATTACTTGAAAGTACTAAGGATTCTGTCTACACTTTGGGATGAATAAGCACTACATTCATTCAAGAGAGACATAAAATCTGTTCTAAAAGTATAACACTTTTTTTCTTTTGCGAGGAAGAAAAGGCATAAATCTATACAATTTGCTCCAGCAAGAACATGCAACTTTACAATTTGAATCACATAAAGTTTCACTGTATGAGCAGCAGAAGCTCCTTTCCATGCAAATTAGCATAGATCCACTGTTTTCTTTTTTAATTGCCTACAACACTTTTGTGCTCATTAACCTTCACCTAAGTATAGGAAATCCTCCAAGGAAACGAGAACAAAATGATTGTGATCACCGATAAACGGATGTACATCAGTGCCAAATGAATTCTCAAACTTTTCTGTCAATAATCCGTTGGAGATCTTTTCCAGTCTCAATCTAGAGCTTATGCTAGGCAGAGTGGCAAGTTGAACAAAGATCACACCTGGCAATGAATTAATCCGGCTTGGTATATTCGAGCAGCATATGTGAAGAGCGATAAATTTTCACCAGTGTCCAATATAGGACCTCTTCAACTTCAAGCTCACCTTCTTCTCTTGCTGCATAAATATCCTCACATATTGACAATAACCTGCATCAGCCATGCAGTCAATCACATTTAATGATCTTCAGAAGGGTTTACAACTTGGACATGCATATCTATTTCTTATATTTTGTTCCTGAAGTTGATTTGTAAACTGGACTTGGTTTGATGTTAAAACTTAAACCATGTGTCTGTTTCTCCCTGTTCAATGGATATCCAAGAAGCTTCTAGTAGCATAAGACAATTACACCAACATAAATGAAAATTATAATAATGCTGTGTGTGTGAATAGGTGTTACCCTTCTGGACCTCAACAGAATAATAATAACATAGAATAAAATGTTCAGAGGCTTAAAATTCTGATATTCAAGAGAATAACAAGTGGAAGTAAAGAGACTAAAATTGCATATTTGATTGTTCAGTGTCAAAATTAGAAACAATGCTTGCATACCTGTCACAAGAAGGAAGATTCTCAAATGGTATTCTCATTCTTAGGTCAGAAAATTGTAGTCTGATAAAACGGCCAACCGCAAGCACAAAAGTAATGTAGAGACCCCAGATACTGAACTTACTTAGCGTTTCACCTAGAATTCCCTCTGAAAAAAGAAAAAGAATAAATATTTTGTGATCAATTGACAAGAATGTCATTGGGACTTTTTAAAGCACACAGATTTATAAATGCACATAAAAGCTATAGTGAACACACTTTTCATAACTACTCACGTGGTGTTTCCTCAGAAACAATTATAGCCATAGGACCTGCAAATTGACCACATACAGATGCAGCATCAATATCATGGAAAGACCACCATTCTAGATTCCCACGATTGAGAACAAGATCCCCACTAACCAGATCTACCTGCACAAACAGTTTTCATGGCAGCTAATCAATCAACTCTGATGCATTACCTTCAATGTCAGTATTCATAGACATCAAGGTGGAGAAGGAAAGCTTATAGTGGGAAGGAAACCACTTACCAACTCTTCCAAAATCCGGACTTCACCAGATCCAGTAACCCTGAAGTATCTTGGATAAACATTATGTATCTTGAAACTATTGGTGGTACCATTTAGCACTGCCATTACTTCTGAATATGTTGGAAGATCCTCATCTTGAACTATCAAGTCGTATCTGACAACTTCCTTCCCTTTGGGACGATCCCTTGTTAACTGCCAAGAAAAGATTATGCCCATGCTCCACCTGAGGGATTTCATGTATCTGTCCTGGACTACTGGTGGAACCAGCCACAAGGAGCTACCATCAGCTTGGCAGCATATCAATTGAACGTCCTTCTCATCATATGCATGTAAATAACCTTGAGGATCAAGATCAACATGTGAACCAATTCCATTCCATGAGTACTTTTCACAGAGTGTTGTCTCAAATAATGTAAGCCGTCCACTAGTTGTCCTTATGTCAATCCGGATAGTGGCTTCTTTAATAGGATTAGCAATATTTGTGGGGTTACCACTGCTGTACATCTATCCAACAAAAAAAGAAAAAGAAGAATTATACAGCACATGAGTTGTAGATATCCTAATGTTTGCACTGCATGTTGCAGTAGGGAATATAACACATCAATGCTTCTGAATTGCAAATAGAACACGAAGCTGGTTAGAAGTTCTTCTTTCTGAAGATTTGTAAAAAGGTAGAGTTGGTTAAATTAAAACTAATACTGAATCTGAGAATGCCTCACACCAAACTTGGATTGTTGACTTGCTTCCCTGCTATTGGTCTATATACACCAGATACCTGATCCTCCATTCAGGATTTTGGTTTTATTTCCTCAAAAGAAATTGTTGAGTATCTCTTGGAAGCATCAACAATAATACATCAAAATACATCATCCTACTTTTTTCATATTTGTCGTTTTTTTTTTTTTTTTTCCTCGGTGCCTTCCATGTATTACAGTTAACAATCCTCTTCTTCATTGGTGCTTTTATATGTTTAGCAGTCAAATAGCATGAATTCATCAAATGTCATTCAGCAAAGGCAGGTCTCAAATTCTGATGCCTAATCAACTCAGCACTTGATTTCAGTTACAATTTTCATTCTCTCTTGTTGCTAATATGTATTTTACATTATTATCCAACAAGTTGCAAGATTCATTATTTTTAGGCTGCCCACACAAGTTTTTATAGTAATGAAATTTGCTAGTGAAAACTTCGGACGGCGAGATGAGCAGTTTATCATTACGATAGGTGTCAAGCAGAAGTACAGTGATGCATGCAACTGAGAGATCCTAACAGACCAGTAGACTTGAACCTTGTTCCTACATGACAAAGCCAAGACACAGTTTAAATGCTTACCAGCATGGGAGCCCATATAACACACAACAATACGAAGAAAAAGCATATCCCATTGCAAAATTTAGTCATTTTGGATTGCTTCTCTCCTTGTCGATGTTTTGCTTTATTTAGATCCACATCACATTTGACAAGAAACAAGCTGGCATGAATGTCTTCCAACTGAAAATAGAGCTAATGTCAGATCCAGAAATAAACATGCATCTCAAGCCATTTGATTGAACAAAACAATAAACGGTTAATAATACCCTAACATTGGCCCTGGTATACATGAGAATATATTATATTTACAGTTGGCAATTAGATTGGGAACTCGGATTAGTTAAGTGGAGCTTAGTAGAATGTTGTGAATAAGCAAGCAATTGCTATTGATACTTTCAACTAAATGATGCAGAGTTTTATTTTATGAGAGCACACAATGTACACATACATTTAGATTTTCAAGCTAAGACTCCGCTCGTGAGTAGAACAGTATGAGCCTGCCTGACTGTGAGACCCAACTGGTCAAACAGTGACGAAGGTTGCACATAGGCTCATAGTAATCCAAGAGTTCAGTGTAGAAGGGTTCTCACTCAAAGTTACAGTGGTAACAAGTTGATGACTCCCAAGGCTCTTATCATCGGAGGCTTTTGGCACCTTGATGCCAACATGTCACACCTTGATGTCTATAAAGACATGACCAAGAAACTAATAGCTCGACACCTATTACAATTTCTATGAGCTCAAGTTAAGCTTTCTTTGTTTAAAAATTATTTTATTTTCTGATTTAAAAAAAAAAAGTATACATGTGTCATGTGCATAATAGAGTGATGTATGAACACAGAAAATGATTCCATCAGTACACAATAACAATGATGAAAATAATGGCAACAAAGCTAATTGTATTTTAGTCAGCAATGGACATACCTTCAGCCAGTCATACATGGTCAAAGATGTAGTGGTGCATGACCAATCAAGCACACATCGCAATTCATAAAGAAATGGCAGGGCACGATAAAGTCGGAAACCCAAATAGTTAATTTGTGAAATGCTACTTGTCAAAAACTGCCTATATAAAGTACTCTTGTGTGGGATCCCAAATCTTATTTGTACAGCTTGCAGAGCTAGAGAAATTGCCTTGGAGAAATAGATAGCACGGAGTGCATATCTTGCAGCATGCCTGTGTTGTAGCTCAATATGGGAAGCATAATTTGCGATTGAGTATGTGAAGAGAAAAAAATTGATAAAATAGAAGATGACTTTTCCAGTGGCAAATGAGCAAAGGTATATTATACGATCAACAACTATCAAGAAAAAGATCACCTGCAAGAACGAACAATTTTTTCAACTTCAGAAAAATAAAACCCAATATATCATTGACATACTAGGATGGAAAACAATAAAGGTACAGAAATTGATGTTGCTGAATCTGTTTCAGCAAACTTAATTTTGAAAAATACTGCTGTTTGGAGACATTTCAGATTCAACTTTGAAGCAATTCAGAGAGAATTATTCCAGGAAACAAATGAAAATCTGCGATTGTAGCTTTTCAAAACTGACTCTGTCAATTGTTTAAAGTTATTTAATAAAGACAGAATCTGATCGATGCCATTGATTGGTAAAATTCCTTGGTTCTGTGTGTAGCATATAAGGAGCTACTCTGAGTGATAAACTCCAGTTCCAAAATATACCAATAAACTGAATTACTAAAACTAGTAAATTATGATTCTACACCAATACTGGCAATACTCAAGGAAGAGGTTTATAGTTTACCATTAAGATAAATACAAACTCTTTCGGGAATTGATCTTCAAGCTGATAAACTTCGAGGAATTCAATGTTGTTTTTCATGATTGATTGATAGAAAATGGCCACCAAGAAAAAAACAGCCAAATCAGCACAAAATGTGTGAGCGTAGAGATCAATATGTTTCTTTCCTCCACCAATCACTGAGAGAATTGGGTAAGGGAATCCTATTTCTTTAACAACACCACTACGTTCAGCCTCCAGAATCTCATAAGCAACATCAGCTGCTGGAGTTAGTGATTTATAAAATCCTACTTCAGAACATTCTTTCAAAGGAGAGGCATGTAACACTTCAAGAACAGCCAGAGCTACATTGTCATTTTCCGGACTCCTCTCAATGCTTTGAACACGAACTCTACTGATTGAGTGGAAATGGTTTGAGCCCATGTCCTGGCATCTCTTATCATGCATGATCTTAAGCATTTTGTTTATCCCTGATTTGATTGTTTCAGGCTGAATGCCATCCCTAGGCCACAAATCAACTTTCATAGATAACTGGACAAAGAAGGGTGGAGTTTCTGCTCCCTGCGTCAGAGATTTCCAATACCTGTAAAGGCTTCTAATCAATTGTTCCGCAAAAGATTTGGCAGACAAAGGCAGATTCTCTATTATCATCCAGCAATCCTTAATAGCCTCTTTTTGGCACTTGTTTCTTCTTTTCCGAAAGCTGTTTTCAGGAATTGTTGCCCATTCACTATCTCTAGCAGTTATGGAGGTCTGCAAGAGAGTAAACAAATACACTACAAAAAGAGGTAAGTTGCTGATTACAAATGATGATGTGATTTTATGTTCAGGAAATCCTAGTTCCTGAAGCACTCTCATATTGAAGGTCAACCCACAATGTTGGATGATGATCTGATATATGTACTGAAGCAGTATATCCATCTCCGTGTAAATCAGCATAATAATCCAGAACATGTTATTTGGACCAGTACTCACACAGAGAGCGTAAAGAAAGAGAACTGCAGGATAAACCATTGAAAGCAAACTGAAATTCCACATGAATATTAGAACAAAGCAACAGTAACAAACAGCATCATTGTTAGATCGCATTTGGGCCCACATGTAATGGAGGATCATCCCAATTTGCATACATGCACCTTGAGAGGTAGTCAGCTCATCATCAGATTGCATTGAGAATGTCGAGTCAATAGGTTCACACCCTATGTTCTCATTCTCTGTCTCATAGTATACCTCATCATCAGAACAATCATCCCCTAGATCTAGTTCATTTTTTATATTAAAGAAACTCACTATATTGGCTACTGCCATGTTACTAAGAGATTGCACTTGATTAACTCCATCATTGAACAAATTTACGGCTGACATTAGTGGTGCTTTCTTGGCTTGGAATTTGTCTTCATCTCTTTCATGTGAGTCCCAAAACTCTGAAGTAGCAGCTTTTTCCGTTACCTCAATGATCCCATCAGTAAATTCCAGTGACTGCTTTCTGGAATGCACCACTGATGGACTTTCAGGGCTTTTATTCCTAGGAGATTCATTCACATCAAAAGAAAATAAAAAATCAGAGTTCAAACCAACAGTTTGCTTCTTAAAATCAATTCCCACTTTGTCTGCGAGGTTGTTAATGGCATCTGCACTGACAGATTTTCTCATCCTATTTCCTTGACTTTGAGAAGCATTACCAAAATTTGCAGTAAAGCTGATGTTCTGAAGCTGGATTTGGAGATTAAGCAAATCTGATTTCAGCTTTTCCACTTGAAAATTACGCAACTGCTTCTCCTCTTCAGATTTTTGTATCTGTTGCAATTGTGAAGTCTTCCAAGCCGCCTTCTTCTCCTGTTCCTGCACTATAGAACCAATCTGCTCTGCTTCAAGATATTCAGATACATAATCAAACTCCTGTGCTGAAAACATGTATGATTGTAGTGATATAAGCATAAATATGATAATCTCCACGAGTGCTGATCTTGATGTAATTCGAAACCCATAATCATATTTATAAAATCCAACTATTTCACTTATGTAATCTATCATTTTGCATTTTGCCTTGCAAGAACCCCCAACAAAAGGGGATTGATAAGCGAGAGAAAGGACGATTACTGCAAAGTTGTAAATCCTTAAGAACTTGAAAATTTCATTCTTTTTTAAAATTTCAAGCCTCATCCGAAAGAAAACCAGAGCAAAACCAAGGTATCCAAGGTGTAGAATGTCAAATTCAAGAGTTCCCGTAATTAAAATCAAAGTCAGAACAAGATCCAGTAAGTGGCAATAACTATAAAGCTTCAGGTAGTCCAGAAATGTCCACAGAAATTTTCTTTCAAATAAAAGATCATTGAGTGATGCATTCTTATATTGAGACATCATTTGTTGATACATCTCTGATGCTGAGAGACTGGACAAGCGGTCAGCACGGTATTTGAAGCATGAAAGCATGAAGACTGCATAATAGCTGATGAGCATTCGCAGATCATCAACTACAATTCCTGCCAAAAAATATCATACTTAGCCAACAATTGGTAGAGGAGGCTTTGCGGGATACTCTGAAAGCACATGGCAGAATTAAAGTGAGATGATTTCAATCTTCTGGACATTTAAGCATGTGACGATTTCCCTAAGTGCTTTCGTAGAAAAGATTAAAGTAACAAATGCTTGTAAGTGCAATTCCAATCTTAAAACTGATGATGAGTACATGTCGATGAACAAACAAATCATTTAGTTAAATGCCAGAGTAAAAGCCAATTGAACTTCAGGTATGAGGAAAGAGAAACAGAACTAAAATTGTTCCCACAGACAAAATGATGATGAGTACATGTCGATGAACAAACAAATCATTTAGTTAAATGCCATAGTAAAAGCCAATTGAACTTCAGGTATGAGGAAAGAGAAACAGAACTAAAATTGTTCCCACAGACAAAATGTTAAATTTTGCACAGTTATATACATTGCCAATTCGCCGTAACTAATATGCCACTTCAATTTGACCTTAGGCAAAGCCTGAAAAGCATCCAGTTAGATGCATCTTTAAAAAAGAACAAAAGCAACTATAGTAAAGCGCTCTTAAAACTGAATAGATACTCCTCAACCATAGGCCATTAGGATCTAAGTACCACCATTAAAAATAATTTGATTGAAAACTCACAAATCCTTGATTTATAGTATCTCAATCCAAATTCATTAATTTTTAATCAAAATGAATAGGAACTTGCCCTCACTCAAACAGCAATAGGAGCACCAATCTTCATGCACCAAATTTGCAGTTAATTTTGATGACAATTTCTTAAAAAAATAAAAAAATAATAAAGATGACGGATACAGTTTTATGCAAAGATTTCTATCCTTCTGCAAGTGTCAAAGAGAACTATTCAATCAAAGACCTAAAAACCATTATATCCACAAAAGAAAGTTTCACTTGTTAGAAGTAGAAGACATCGAATCTAAAGTTATAAATTCAGTAAAATGAAAACAATATAAGGTGGCATTATTTGTTAACCTCAAAAAAATGTTTATTTAAGGGAATACCTAGCCAGCATTTTTTGCAATGGTCATAGTAAATATCAGAGCTTCTCCAACAGTCATTACAAGGTACTAATGTGTCACCTGCATCATGTTGCTTCCAAGATAACTGATTCAACCAAATGGCCAAGTATTCAAGGATGATAACAGAACCAAACAAGAAGACAAATATGGGCCACAGTTTTCGCATGATATGCTGAGGCAAAAGGATACAAGCAGCAAGTGATGCAACATACAGCAAGGAGATGGAATTAAGCACAGCAAAGCTAGCAAGAAGTAATGCAACCATGTTAATCTCCAGTCCAAAGAAATTGAACATATTCTCTATCCAAAATTTCACACATGCTTTTAAAGTAGTCATCTGCAGGTGAAGTCTTTCTTTTCTCAGGATATGGCTCCGCCTTCGATTCCACTTGTGGTTCTCTTTGGAACTTCCACAAGCATTTGAATAATCTTCAGGGTTACTGCCTTCAAAGCCACTTGTTGGATCCAGCCCTCGAATTATGAAACTGCTAAAGGATGGCCATGCATGATTTATCTCTTCTCTCTCTTTTTCTATCAAGTGGCTAGAACCTAAAGGGTGTTCAGTCTTGCTTTTTAGGTCTGTTGCTTCACTTGGAGCTTCTTCTGCTAAGCCAAACAAAGTACAAGGCTCTTCCCATCTTCCTCCATTTCCAAAATTGCACGGCATTCTCTCCAACCAATTGAAGACATTGTACTGAAGTATACACGAAACTATAACCAAAATTTTTCCCCTCAAGCCTGATTCTAGACCAGAGAAACCTGGCTTATAGAATTGCAATCCCAAGAAAAGTGACAGAGAATAGTTCTTTTGCCCTGGTAACATTTCAGCACAGTCACCCCATAACTGGAAAAGATACTCGAACATCACAAGAAATCCTGAATAAACTAGAAACAGTTTTGAAGGGATCCAAGAAGACTTAGGTAATGTCGAACAAACAGCCAAACCAAAAAGATACAGAAAACCAAATGCACCTATAGGACAGAGAGATGCATAAAACAAGGCAAGATCTAGTATCTTCTCAATGTGCAAAATTAGAAGACGTTTCACAAAAGACAAGGAACGTTTTTCTGGTGCATCACCATCAATTTGTTGAGGAAATTTACTCTGGCTCCTCTCATAGCTGTAAAATTGCATCAAAATTAATACTGCAAGGGATTGCCGAATATTTTCCCACATGGAAGCTTCTGGGTTATATCCAAATACAGAACACACATCAACCATCCTCGACAACTGTGTCTGAGAACTGAAGAAGATACTGAAGCCATAGATGAGAATAAACACTAAAACTGCATAAACTTTCAGTGGTAACCAAAGGCGCCTTTTGGTCTTCCCCATAAGCTGTCTTCCAGTCATCCATAATAGAAGGAAGAATAGGTAGCCAAATGAAATAAAATTAGGTTTTACCAGGTACACGGTGAAAAGAATTGTCAGAAAGGCAATGTAGGTTCCACATGATCGATACACTGAACGAAACTTCAGCCCTATAGCCTTCAGATATGACACTATCCTTTTGTCTGAAGAAAAAGCAAAACAATCTATAAGTTAAATCTCACAAGTATCACTGAACTTCTATCATGTTAATCGCATAAACCAACTCCATGAATGATATTGAAATAGTTTCACAATATTTGGCTTCAAGAAAAATGGGTTAGCTGAACTTAGTTCAGAGTTATAACTTCCAACTAAAAGGTAATATTATAAAGTGATTAGAAAAGCTAGAAGAATTCCTTACAATAGGAATCACCATACTGATTTCAGTGGTGCTGAGAAAAGTTTAACATCAAATTTATCTAACAGAATTCGTTCTGGCATTTTCTTGCTCAAGGCCATTCATGGTCTCATCTATCAGAAATTTTTTTATCAATCTACAAGTGTTAACGAAGTGTTTGAAACTTCTTGAAAATTGATGTAGATGATTATGGCCATTCTCACAAATGTATGACGATATAAATTGGAGAAAAGTCAAAAGCATAGAATATATTCAACCTTTGATGAGTTATACCATGAGAAGTGTCATTGTCAAGGCTCTGTTTGGATGTTGATGTAAAAACTGATAATAGAACTGATTTTATCAAACCGGCTCTCAAGATGCTAAAACCAAATGGAGGGCAGGGAGAATGTTGCAGAATTGCTGAAAATGAGGACAGCATTTCAAACCCATGATTATGAATTGCACAGGAGCATGCAAGTGCTGCTATCTTTAAGAAATCCCCAGAACTAGCATTAAGAAAACCTACAGGTAAAGGAAAGAATGATTGTCTCATAAAAATTATGCCTCATATGCTAAAAAGATAAACGGTCTAAATAACATTTCAAGTGTTTACCTAATTGTGAGAGGATATCTCTAGCAAATGAGCGTTTCTTTTCTAAGGCTTTAGATATTAGATCAAGCTGAAGAATGTACAACAGTGCAAAATGTGCCTCACATAGAACTATCAATAATTGGCGTATCTTCCAACCGATGGCATGGCTTAATAGACATATTAGAAAGAAAACCACTGATGCATGAAGCAGAGAGTAAAAGTTAGTATATTATCCAATGAAATGAGTAAAAGTTATACGATAAAGCATTTGGAAGTTTACAAATTCACAATAAGCACTGCCCAAAAAGATTAAATCTAATACCGAGTTAAATACATATGAGGAAATGGTGTATCACTATATGAATCGTCAATTACATGCGAGTAAAACCACAATAAAAGGTTCTTCAACTTACTATAGACAGCATGGATGATTCCAGGTTTTAGTGCAATAAAAAAAATCAGCACCAATGTTATAGCTCGAGAGCTTTTACGCAGTCCCCATGCTATTGTGGCTACAATCAATACTTTGGTTTCTTCATTCTCTGAACGAAACATAAAGGTAAGTGAAATTATGGGCCACAACACTAGCAACCTTCAAAGAATAACTGAACTGAAAACTAGGAAGATCAATGCATTCCTCTTTACCTTTCACCCAAGATATTTATTATTTAACACCTAATTGCAGCAATTTTCATACAACAATTATTATTTGAAAGTTGAAGCTAATGCAGCTTCACCAAGAAACAACTCTTGATGAAAAGATAAGAAAATTAGATAATAAGACAAGCTAAAGTCCCCGAACGTTGTTGCGGTATTAGCATGACACTATATTTTTGAAAACTTTTTATACCATAAACATATTACTATTTTTAAGGTAATAATAATTAATAATTTCAAAGTACATCATTAAATAATTTATTTAATTGTTCCACACTTCATTTGGATAAACCATTGAAATTTGACATTATATTTAATTTTATAATTTTTATTTAGAAACACAATTCCAAATCCTTATATTAATTATAAATGTTAATATATATACAGTGTTCCCTCAAAAATATATTAAAAAAAAAAAAATCTAAATTTAACCGCTGGATCACCCATTTTATCCAGCTTTTGAGGGAATGATAAGTAGCTCGCAACCAAAATGAAGGTATGATTCAATCACCTCTGAAAATGCCTTTGATAGGACGATAGTCTCTTTAGCAAGTAGGTCAATCCGGGAATGAAGTAGCCAGCCAGTAACTGTAGCCATTTTCATTTATCTTGTTACTCAATAAAATGATATAACTTGTCTTTTATTAATTATAACCTCTATAATTTTTGGCAAAATATTTTCATTCCAATGGCGAGGTGTTGCTATCTGTTGCTATCTACTGGTGACTTTTTCATCTCAAGTTATTACCATTCTTTGCATTCTCTCTAAGTTTTCTAATATATCATATTTTTTAAAAACAATATGCATTAGTTTTTGTCATATATTCAAAAAATAAACATATTAATATTTTTTTAATATGAAACAAAAACCTAAAAATAAGAGAATATATATAAAAAATTTCAATATATTCCTGATTTACATTAAAAATTTTGCAATTTATAATTTAAAAATAAAAGAGTAAATTGAAAAATTGGAAGATATAGGGGAAAATGAGATGCCAATTCCCATGGGCTTTATTTTATTTTTCAATATAAATATTTTATTAGTTTCTTTATGATTTTTAAATAACTTTAGTTTCATTAAAAATTTGATAAAATACTTGAATTGAAAACAATTTGTAAGGTTCCGATCATACTGTAAAGAAATTTGTTTTAGGGCTAATTTTGAAAGTTGATATGTAAATTAGAGATATTTTTGTAATTAACAAAAAACTTTAAACTTTGTAGCAACATGGAACACGACTCATGCTAGCTACAATATTTTCACAGTTATAAATCAGCTAGGCAGTGGAGAAGTTTCCTCCGTGCACTATTACAAAGAATGTGATTGGAGAAGACTTTTAGTGTATAGGGGCAGAACTGTAATTCCAAAGTTACCGTTCCTTTGAAAAGTGACTTTGGCAATCATTTTAGCATATTTAAAATATAATGTGCAAAATAGTCCTCACCTTCTACTATGAATTGGTTACTTGAAGATTCTCGTTCCCCATCAGACAAGTACAAGAAAACAGAGTTGTTGACAAGATTGCCCAAGGCTACAAGGACACCAAGACAAAATTGTGCAAGTAGATAGAATCCTGGAGTAGGGTAATGCCATAAGCCCAGAGTTTCCCATATTTCAGTGTCCTGCAAAGACATTCTAAAAGATCTTATAATAGTTTGATAATAATTATGAACATCAGACCGAAAAGCATTCACCAAAAAAATGAATACCTTCCACATTTTCTTAATTAGGAACATAAATGCCACATTGAAGACATAGGTGGTAGCAGCCCATAAGAGAATGAAGATAAGAAGCAAACCATTTAACTGATGCAAGCGGAACAATGAAGGGAAGGCACAAATAATGTAGCCAACATGAGCAAGCAATCCAAATGCACAGAGACTTGCAAATTGGAAACTCCAAAATGACAGAACAAGCAAGAAAATCTGCATGTTAGTGCCAGGCAAAATTTAGTAAATAAGGCATAATCTAAAATGGATTAACGAATACTGAAATAAGGGAAAGCCATTAACGCTTAATGCATAAAAAGCCTTAAGAAAAAAAAGGAACCAAGAAACAGACAGATTGCTATCAAAATGTTGAGAAATTAATTGCGAATGCTTTATTTAATCTGGAGCTACCATCATTCAAGAGCATTCATGGTGTGGTTTTTATTGCAACTGTGTGCTTATTGAGAACACGAAAGCACTCTTTATCCTTGGTTAAAAAATCACCAAATTCCCAGAATTGTTGTCCATATGATCACTTTCTAAATGAGAGAGATAATAATATAATTCCTCTTCGAAATTTTCTTTTCTACAAAAAGTATTTCAAAATTTTTTCCAACTTATACTGTGTTTTGCATTGATATTAATTTGATCATAGCAGTTTTGAACAAAGGATTCATTTAGCTAATCCCAACTAGTTTGGGACTGAGGCTTAGTTGTTGTTCTTGTATACTATAAGCTTTGCAATTGCGTATAGATGTATTGATATCCATACTACAAATGGTAAAGAGCTTGTTAATGAATTCAGACAAGGAAATCTATATCTACATAGGTTATATCAATCTGCATAATATGTTCGGCTAATTATCATTTATACTATAAAAAATAAATGTACCCATATTTATTTGCAGTTTGAGGACCAATGAAACAGAAAAACTAGCATAGGTAACAAATGGAATAGCACAATTTGGTTACAAATTGATGATTTATGAGGAGAAAAAAAATGACAAAAAATTGAAAGCTGTTAATTTAGTGAGCATACTGGGAGACCATAGGTGAAAGAGTTCACACTGAAAGTCCGAAAAACTTCTCCTCTCAACATATCATTCGTGTGCCTTACACCGTACCTGCACAGTAAGGCTCCAAGTAAAACACCACAGCTGGGAAAAGCTATGATATTAACGCAAGAGAAATTCAAACTAAAGACCAAAATGTAATAACAATACTATAAATTACCTTGATTCATAGATAGAAAATGGATGCTCTCGGAGAAGCAGACACTCAGACAAGCTGCTTTTTCTTGTGGACATGATAAAATCCACCTCAATAAGATCGTTCCTAATGCAAGATAGCTGTCAAGGAAATAGGCAAATTGAACCTCTGTCCATAATGAGAAGGAATATTTCCAAATGTAGAGAAAAAAAGAAAAGAAAAAAAGGCATGGTCAATCATCTTGTTTGCTGCTCATCTTGACTTGTAATACATCAAAGGAAAATAATTAAGGACTTCCTTTGAATTCCCGAAACCTTTCACACGTTCACTTCACATTCTAGGTTTAAAGCGTATGGAATGACCTGGACCAATATGATTCCTATGTTGTGCCAAGCTTTAGATCAAAATGCTCTTATACTTCCACTGGGAAGAATAAGCAGCTAGGAGCCATTGGTAAATGACTAAAGCAAAAGGAACATGAGAGTAAGATTCACGATCAATAATGTAAGAGGAAAGTAATTGAAAAAACCATCTCAAATAATTATCTCTAATTAATTTGAAGTAAGCTACTGGCGTCACTCTAATTTCTTTTGCAAGGGAAACACTTTAACTGCACTCACAAATGGAGCACAGAAGCAAGGCCTGCACGTACTTATTTTTGCATATTGCATGGTAAGGACTACCATTCATGCCTGCTTGTCAACCAAAATTAGCAGCAGATCCTAGATTTTTATAGATGGTCACCTATTCCCTTGCAAGCTATACACACGTGGTATTTGCAACATTGCCAAATCATTTTAAGTTTCGTTCTGATATTTCCAAGATCTTAGCAAATGCTAACCAAACTCATAAAATTCATGAAGGACTTAAAAAAAAGGAAAGAAAGAAAATGCACAATCAGTTATTATTAGTTTATTTCTCTGTGTAAATTTTCATAATTTAAACCGGGCAGTAGACCTAAAGTGAAAATATAATTTGCTTACCATAATGTAGAAAAGTAGAAGTGAGAGACAGGAACATATTTCTGACCACTCTGATTTTGCAGATACTTTATACAGACCAATGAAACCAGCAACACATTGAATCATCCCAGAAAACTCAATTGGAAGCTGATATGCATACAACAGGACAATATTCAACCCCGAATACAACAAAAGATACCTCCACCACCTTCAAACCCATACAAGTTAGTGTAAATCATTCAAATTGACATTTGGTTGTTATGACAACAATCAATCTTGCTTAGAGAGGAGATCCAAAAAAAGAAATAATAATAAGTCTAAGTTACTTACTGGAGAAGGCCTAAGAAATTGCTTGTTATAGACCACTTAACGAGTCCAACACAACTGCAAATGAAAAATGGTAAGGATGCCCAAGATGGATGACTAATGCCCACAACCAGCTGTACAAAGGGCAATAATAAGCAGCATAAAACCCTGATACGCGAACCTTAAATGGAGCAAAAGGATAGATAAGCAAAGATGAACATTCCAAGGTCAGGAAAATGCTCACACCATTTAATGGTTGATCACAACATAGCTGAGAAATTAGGGCAGAAAATTCACAACTGATACTGAAACTGAAGGAAAATTTTGCAAATATTTCTTTCATAGTCCAAGGTTTCCTTTCTATTTTGTTTTGAAGACACTCATGTACCAGGTTAACAATATAGATTTTGGATAAAATGTCTCGAAAAATTATAATATAATGCCTACTCCATACAATTGAATAAATGAAAGAGGAAGCAAGTGAAACTTTTTGGGGAACGAAACAATAGTACTTGCTGAAGCATATTTCACTAACTTCTTTATGTTCCTGTTCACAGTGCCCTAAAATTAAAATGCTCTAGGAAAATTCACATGCCAACTAAATTGCAAATGAACTCTACTAAGATATGACTTGAAGCAGCAAAAAAGAAAAATGCTCATGTGCCAACTACATTGTAAATGAACTGTTTGACTTGAACCGGCAAAAAAAAAAAAAAAAAGGAAGAAAGCACGCATATATTTTAAAGAAAAAGAAAATAATCTGTGATGACAAACCTATATGTGTAACAAAAGAATACAGATGCCCCCACCACGTATCTTTCCATAGATCCAGACAAGATCTGCTACCACAGATTCCAATTACAGCAACAAAAGCTACAGATATTTGGATGACCATAAAACATATTTCATATTGCAAACTCCCAGAGTGAATGCTGCAAAACCACCACATTCAATATGTATAAAGTTGCTTAATAAAGTAATCATGCAATTTAAGGAAACTTTGCAAAAGAAAATCAGTAGAAAGAGAAAAATGAAGTATACATGTTAACTTCAAACCTCACCTTAGGAAACCGACTAATTTGGCCCATTGAGCATCAGAAACACTCCACTGGTCCCCTTTGACAGCCCATATGATGTGAAATATGGCATGTGAAAGAACCACCAATGAAGAAAAGATAAGCGTGCACCATGATAACTGAGATAGCCTTTGAGATTGAAAACCTATTTGATAAAAAATAAAGTGAAATTCAAAATTATAGAATAACAATTTATAAAAAGTCAACAACAGTAACAGGAACAGATCACATCAAATGAGAAATCACTTTGATATACCTTAAGAACAGAAGTCCAACCTTGGTTGTCACTTTCATTCATAAATCTAGTTACTAATTTTTGTTCAAGAACTAGTTATACCATCCACTCTAATAAACATTAACCAGTTACGAATTAGCTACCATAGATCTTAGATCCAATATTCCTTTACAGGTCTATAAATCCAACCTGACTCAAGTTCATAAGCATTAGCACCTTCACAAGAACAAACACAGATTGCACAAGAGAAGATAAGACATGCAGAAGATGACAGCCACAAAATGTCAAATCAGCAGCAAATCCATGTACACCCAAACTTCATAAGCAACTCTATAAGTAGGATTTGATATGCAAAAAGCAATATGAGACGCTAAATAGCAATTCCTCAGGAAGATACAACAAGGTTAATTCATTTGAGAAAGGTTACTTCATATACAAGGGAGCATGAAACAGTGAACAAAGAGATTTGAGGGCCAGTTGGCCAGCAGGTTCAAGACTTATTTATTTCTTCCATGTTTCCTATCGTTCAGTGAGAATCAAATACAGTATGCCAGATATATAAAGTGAATCACATACAAAGAGAGAGATTTTCTAGAGACTCGAAAGCATGCACCAATTTATTCAAGCATACAACTAACTTGTACATATGTGGTTGGGAAAGCATGGACAGCCAAAATGTCAAACCTGGATACTTCTTAAAATCTATCCCTATATAGGTTTTCTTTTCAATCACTTAACTTTAGTACTCTAAAATATTTTCTCCAATTTTCTGGGAAGGTGCACAAACAGATACTTTCTTTGAATGTATGTTCAAGAGACAAAAACAGAGCTGAAAGACCAATTTCCATTGCTACATCTGATTACTATGTTTCACATATTGAAGCGACCATTCCTCAATGTATAATCAAAATTGAAAAACCAGAAAATAAAATAAAAATTCTCATCTAGCAGAAACTTAAGTATTCATGTTGGGAAGCATTTATAAAGAATACAAAAAGACAAGAAATATAACTAAGGCATCAATGATCAGAAGCTTACCAGTTTTTGGTGCAGCATACTGGATCGAGAGAAAAGCTAACAAATCAACCAGAGACATCAAACTCCAATTGAGTAAAGCAGCTGGATAAAGCAGGTAGGCGAAAAAAGAGAGAGAAAACGTTATAGTGCAGTGATGCACAGTTAAAACACCTACAGGTGGATGCATTATGCAAAACATACGGAAACCGGAAGGAAAAAGAAAAAAAAAGGGAAAGAAAAAAGATCCCTGAATCGCATGGTCAACTAAACTAACTAAACTTCAAGCCACACTATGCTAGTTGGGGTTGGCTATATGGTTGATTTTCCTTCGCTAATTCCTCATGAATCATATAAGCATATGGATAAGGACCATTAGCATATCCAGATATATCCCACTGTATTTAAAACAATTAGATTCTCATAATAACATCATCTGAGCGCTGTCATGTCCATTTCGTTTTGTTTTGTTTTAGACATTTTGTTTGGTCTTCTCACCTCCTCTAAGAACTTCCAACTATGATCACATATTTGGTTTCATCAAACTGTGAACATAAGGCCAAGACAGTACCCCGAGTATGCCAAATTAGTTTATGCACAGCAATGAAAATTGTTGAACCACACTAATTTTCCCATGGTTTGCATTCCTTTATTGCATGAATATATTGTATCTTAGTAAAATCACCACACTATCTACCCAGGAATCCCATAACTACAGATAAGCAACTAGGCGCAAGAGCTTAATTATACAATAACAACATAACCAATGAGTTGACAAGGCCAGCCGGACTATCATCTATATTAGGAATACAAATGAAAAGGCAGAATCAAGTACTTCATATGCATTGATGGTGTCAAATTATGATGAATGGATAGAGAATCATGAAAGACTAAGAAACGTAAATTTTAGAGAGAATGATGTTGAATGAGTGATCCATGATAAATCACAGAGTGATTCACAAACTCCAGCAGCAATATCCGCTCTAAGTAGAATCTCACAGAAAACAGTGAAAAGAATTTTCAATGCATCACTAGGAAGCAGCAAAACTTCAAAGAGACGTTTATCAAGTATAGCTGCACTATATTGGAGAAATCCCCTAATGGGTATCAATGAAAGAGCTAAAAATTATAGTAGAATCTCACACTAGATTACAGAGTAATCACAAGAATAGACCGTCAATCAAACAAAACATGTAGAATCTGCTGAACAAAGCTGTGACTATGCATATATAGCATAAATACAAGAAAAGAAGTCTCCAACTTAAAACGAATATTCCTATATCATATCGACTTATTGTACTTGCTTATGTAATTGTATATGAATAACGGAACAGCTTTCCAAGCTTTAACTTCTTGGAAATTTAGAACAATATGAATGGCATTTCAGATGCATAAGACAAAGTATGATGAATCTTCATAATATTTCACTTAAAGGGAATAAAACAGTGCAAACCTGTCAAAAGAAGCATAGGCAAAGCAAATCCACTGAGAAATCTCCCCATTATACAAATCTATTTCAACACTTAAAACCACTGAATTTGCACAATTTCTGTGACAAATAACTCATCACTCTCATAAAATCTCCAACAAATACCAATTCAGTAAAATCCAAGCTCAACTGAGGATAGTTAACCCGAAACTCCCTGTCCCTTAACAGAATCAACAATGCTAAATGTGTTAGATACGATAAATGAACAATCGGTTTGTCCAATTACAGCCATAGACCGATACCCATTTCCCAAAAACGAACAAAACGTTGTCTTCATTTCCAGAACAAGAATCGCCCCTAGAATTTGCTCGATTCAATCGAAAAAATGATTTTTCCTTTTTTTTGCGCGTTTTTTTCTTCGGTTATATTTGATCAAGAAATTTGCTGTTTTAGATCTGTTTCAATTTTAATGCATTATTTGCTAACTGGTGCCTCTCTGCTTGAAAAGTGGCATCTGAATTTCGTGTCCCTGCAAATGCGAAACTGGGAAAGTTTAGTGCATTCATTCGTATTTATACATAGCAGAACTAGAACCGTTGTAGGCCCCACCAAATCCAATTCCTGGTTCCTAATACTTTGATTTCGTATGTGGTTATTTATCTGCATGTTAATATTAGCCGTTCGATGATTATGATATTCAATTTTTATTTCTGTGATTAACTGAGCACACATTTTTCTTTGAAATAGATTACATATATTTTACTAATTGATATTTCTAAATTAATTTTTTATTATTATTAAGGTGACAATAAATTAAAATTTTAAACACATCTTCATGTAAACTAAAAACTTTAAATATAAATTTATAAATAACTTTTTTCAAAATTTGACATTAAAATAAAATTTTAATTAATGTAAATGTTATTTCGCTTTTATTTTTATAGCAAAAATATCACAAACCCAACTCTACATGATGGTCAACAGGAAGGAAGGGCAACATTTTTGCTTAAAAGACAAGAAAGTCCCTATTGCTGGGTTAAGTGATTAAACAAATAGGGAGGAATAGCAGCTTGACAATCTTGAAATTCCGACTAATATTTTAGAAAGCAGCCTTCCCACATATATCCAAATCCAACCAGCACATGATGATATTCATCTACTTTTTTTTTTTTTTTTTTTTTTTTGTATATATGTTTTATAGTTGAGTTGGGATAGTACTGAATATGGTATTTTAGCGGGTTCAATTATAGTTCTATCTTTAATTATATTAGTTAATTTATTTATTTATGAAAAAATATTAGTTTATTAAATATAATAATTTATTTTTAAAAATTACCATATAATTAAAAGGCACTGTTATGGATTTTTTTTTTAAAAAAAAAAAAGGATTGAAGAGACACCCATTATATAAACTGATTGTCAAAGAACCTGACAAAAGTAACCATTTCTAACGGATGCGGACTTTGAATCTTGATTTCTGAAAAACTGAAAGAACATAGAAAATCATGCATTCAGATCAAGAAACGATTCACCACCACGGTTACAACGACAGCGAAAACAAGACCAACTGCCGCCGCTCCTTGAAGTTACTTCCAAAGCGGATAATCTTAGTCCGCCACGGCGAATCTGAAGGCAACATAGACACCGATGCCTACGCCACTACACCAGATAACCAAATCCCATTAACCCCATTGGGTCATGAGCAGGCTCGCACCGCCGGGAACCACCTCTACAATCTAATATCCGATAACGGCAACTCCAAGAGCAACTGGCGGGTGTATTTCTATGTCTCGCCTTACCTGCGGACCCGTACCACTCTCAGGGAGATCGGGCGCCCATTTCCAAGAGAGAGGATTATTGGGGTTAGAGAAGAGTGTAGAATTAGAGAGCAGGATTTTGGGAATTTTCAGGTCAAGGAGAGAATGCAGGTGATTAAAGAGATTAGAGAGAGATTTGGGAGATTCTTTTATCGGTTTCCTGAAGGAGAATCTGCTGCTGATGTTTACGATCGCGTTTCAAGTATGTTCCTTTCTTTTTTCTTGTTCTTGGTATTAATATATTACTAAATATTAATTGAAGAAGGAATGGCTTGAAGGAAGAAAAATGGATTCTTTTAAAACTAAATATGTGATGTCAATGGATATAATGTATTAGCTATTTTACATTTTGCTTATATGGTTTATATCTGTTGTGCAGTGAATCACTAAATAATTGGTTGGTGTTTTTGACCTGCTTTTATTATTAATCTATTCGGCTATAACAGGAAAAACATGCTCCAACAATCCTTTGATTGTTTCTGTAATTAGTTTTGCATCTTATGTTTTTATTTTTGGTATTGTATTCTGCTCTTCTAAACCATGTACAATTTGGCCTCTGAGTCTAACTTAACTGTTTATGTTCTTAATCTGTTACCTCTAATATTGAAAAGCAACTTAATGCAGTATAGGAATTGTAACAAGCTGATTTTTCCTATTTCTTTCAAAATGCTAAATCAACTAGCATTCTTGTTAAGACCTACTTGGACCGGTTCATATAAGATAGGTTTCATTTTCACCATTTGCTCACAACATTTTGTGGGGTATGCTATTGAATTTGTTCGCATACTTTGTTTCCAAGGCCTAGAGCTTGGAACCTTATATTGCTTATTTCCATTTGCTTTCTTTTCAAATATTAAAAATACACCAGGCATGTGAAAAATACGCCAGACATTATCTGAATGTAATTAGATGTGAGATAGGCTATCACCAGATTGGATTAGTTGGCTGGCATTTGAATTCAGCTGAAAGAAACATGGGTTGGCAGTTGGATAACAGATTTAATGATAACTTTAGATCATCACCAATTGTCTACTAACCAATAAATATAAGTTTTACAAAATTTTGAACGTTTTTCAGTTGCTATTTCAGAATTCAAATATCTTATAAAAGTATGTATTTACTTATTTCTGTTTCTGCAATTTCCATGTGGTTTTCTGATTCTCAATTAGGATATGCTTGCAGTTTAGTTTAAACGTTTATTGGAATCTAACTGAGAAAATCAATCTCTTTGTTCTTGGGACTAAAACCTTTGTTTTCCTAAAGTGAATAAAACAGAACTAGCAGACTGTGATCGGATCTGACATCCTGGTTTTGTTTACTTTATTGGGATTGTTTGATGAAATTTATTGTTGCCTTGAAATGCTGAGGGGGAGCAATTGATATACTTGGAATTGAGTTGCATTATTTATGCTCTTATGTCTATAGTTGACATGGCTCAATGCTGATCCAAAAAGAATGGTGGGAATTTTTCCTACAATTTTCGTACATGGGGGAAAGTTGAATATAATAGACTAAATCTTGCAAGTTAAATGCTTTTATCTGGCAGGTTTTTTTGAATCTCTTTGGAGGGACATAGACATGCACAGGCTTCATCATGCTCCTACTGATGAACTAAACCTTATAATTGTAACACATGGGTTAACCTGTCGTGTATTCCTCATGAAGTGGTTCAAGTGGACAGTTGAGCAATTTGAGCAACTAAATAATCCTGATAACTGTGAGTGTCGAGTGATGGAGCAAGGACATGGTGGAGAATATAGCCTAGCAGTCCATCACACGGATGAAGAAATGCAAGAATGGGGACTGTCTCCTGAAATGATTGCGGATCAAAAGTGGAGAATCTGTGCGCAGAGGGGCGATTGGAATGACAATTGTCCCTGGTACTTGGACGCATTTTTCGATCATCTAAAAACTGATTTGAATAGAGAAAATGCTGATACAGCAGATGATTCTTCGAGTACATGCGAGTAGGCTACCCAGAAATTTGGGTTAGAAATTCTTTTGATTCAATCTCTACCATTTCTTTTTAATTCAATTAGATAAGAATTCAGGTCTAATACTCCTAGATTATATAGCTTGTAGGATTGTAACACTTGTTAGGAACAATTTGCTTCTGCATTCATGATTGACTGCTTTCTGCAGAGTGTAGATGCAAATACTTATAATTTTGAAAGAATTTATCAGATTCTGTTTTCTGTTTTATGAGTGAACGATGTGCTTTTGTGCTTCTTATTTCTTTACTTCCTTGTGTATATGTATTCTGGTAGTTATTATCTTATTTTTTTGAGAATGTGATTGGTTTTTTTCATTTTCTTTTTTCTTTTTTTTTTTTTTCTTTTCAGTGCACTCTTAATTGGCCTAGTTTATTTGTTTCCAAATTTTGTAACTTTATTATTATTATTATTATTATTATTATTATTTTTGGTCTTGAATTCCAATTTTTTATTTTTCTATTCTTGAATTTTTACCCTTTAAAATGTGGATTTTTTTTTAAAAAAACAAAGGAATTGTCTTAATTTGATCCTAAACTTTATTACATACAATTAAAATAATTAGGGACCCAATTTGATTCGAGATTTTCTTTTTCAAACTTGTTTTACCGCAAATTAAGTTGCAGAGCAAAGCAAGGAAGAGCATCCAAAGGATGATAGGGAAAATTACCATTTCGTCCTTACAATTTGACCAAATTAATAACTTCATATTCACATTAGCCAATAGCCGTAAAATTATTACAACGCGTTTCAAGTTCGGTAAAAATTAGATGAACTAACTTAGAGACTCAACTTCATTAATCATAATCAAGAAGTAAGCATGAGAAATAAAAGAATTAAACATAATAATTAAATAGTTAATCGTGCCTTAAACGGGTTTCCACAAAAAATAATTAATAAAAAAATTCCCAATCAATTTCAAAAAAATAATTAAAAAAAATTTTGACTCTATATGAACAGAAAATTCAATTATTGATCAACAAAAATCGATAAACGGTCATATTCTATTTTTATTTATTGTTTAAACAACAGTTACCTAGCAGACTGGACTGTGAGAGAGAGAAGAGAGAAGGCATGGCATGTGCTTAGACACTATTTGATAACTACCAGGATCTACCCCTCCATTGGGTCAGTTCAATTCTCAGACTTTTTTTAGCCTAAAGAAACAAAGCAACAAACAGAATCATTAAAGCAAGCTTTATGCTTTAAATGCTTCATGAACACAAAATTTTCTTCTCTATACTTTTTCCTTCACCTTGCAACAACACATCCACATTTAAGTCTTAAAAATTTCTTTCGAACTTTCTAGGGATCTGGGTATTCTTTACTTTCTCAAAAAATTCATAGCAGACAACATTTCTTTTGCACACAAATTCCGCGAAAAGAGATTCCAATTCCAAACCTAGTTAGTGTTGCAGATGTCACTGTAATGGTCAATCTTTTACAGATCTTGAAATGGGTGCATTCTAAAATACTTCAATGATGAGGTTAACACTAGAAGTACGTGTCAGTGTCTCAGATCTTTAAGTGGGCATAGAATATCCTTTCGAAAAGAAAAAAAAAAAAAAGTTGGTTTTGTTTCTTTTGAACTGGGTATTTGATCTAATTTAGTTCTGGATTGAGAATTCAATTCTTGAAAAATTGAAAGCGGAGTTTGGTTTTGAGCTTTCTTTTTTTTTTTTTTTTTTTTTTTTTTTTTTTTTTTTTGAGCTTATAATCTATATCGATGGCTTATCCATCAGAGCATTATGGGTTGTGTAGTAATGGCGCTTTGAGGATAGTTTTGGCATTGGTGGCTACATTCTTGATTGGGTACATTGTTAGACCCCAATTGTACTCAAGGGACAGTTCAAGTGCTCAAGCTTCATGTCCTTGTGATTGTGATTGCTCTGAAGAATTTGCGCTGTTTTTGCCATTAGGTCAGCTTTTTCTTCAATTCCGTGCTCAATTTAATTAGACTTAGAAATCTGAGATCATTATTTATACCTTGGGAATAGTGTCATAAATGGATTTTGTGCTGATGATTATTCTTGTAAGTTGGAATCCAGAAACTTTTTAGATTCTAAGGTCAATACATGTCTAGAAGTATGAAAAATCACTTATCTTCTCCTTCTTCACCATCATTTCTATAATTATTTACTGGATTACACTGTCAATCTTGGCTTCTGTCAAGTTTCATGTACCAACGAGTAAGTTCAAACTATTATTGTGGTGGATTTTCTGTTATTCTCATGAAACATCACCATTATTGATTTAAATTATGGCCTATTTAGAGTCCAATTTGAGGAACCATTTGCATGGTAATAAATGGTGTCGAAGGAAGCAATTTTAGTAGCTTGAATTACATTCCATAGCATAAAATGTTAGGGTGTGAGATTTTATCTCTCAATGCATTTGATAAAATTAATTAACTTCTTGAAAGAATAAAAGGATGTATTTTATGCCATTGCTGGAATAACTACTATTGGAAAACCATAGCTGGAATAGCTACTGCATAAAAGTTGATGCCTCTTTACTATTTTTTTTTCTCTAGCTTCCGTGTATATTTTTGAGCATTCTGCTTGTTACAATATCTCATTTTTAGTGTTCTTTTTTTCCCTTCTTCAAAGGCATTGCTTCTTTCCTTAATTTTGTTTTATCTCTGTATTCTGCAGGATTTGTCAACAGCACATATGCAGGTCAGTTCCATGTGCATTCTGCCAGATTTAACATATTCATTTATGACTTTTACATTCTTGTTGTCCGTCTATTTCAATCGGTTGAAGTGGATCCATAATTAGGTAGAACATACATATGTATATATTGCTTTTTTTTTTTTTTTTCTTTTTAATTGTTTAGGATGATTCACGTATGGTCAAGGATCTTCCATAATATCAACAACAGAGTTTTCGTCCTTTGAATTGTTTGTAGTTAAAATTGCAGTGGCTATTTGGTTTCTTTCATATCACCCCGTTTCATGAAAGCGAGGAACGATAAAATACAATAACTAAAAGTTAAAAAAGGAAAATTATGGATTGATTCTTTTATTTCATTTGTCAATCTGTTTTTTACTGTATTTCCAGACTGTAGTAATGATGATCCTGATATGCATGAAGAAATGGAGAAGGATATTGTAGCTTTACTGTCAGAGGAAATTGCTTTGCAGAGAAGAGTGGCTAATGATTCACTAAAGCACATCAGAGCATTAGTAATGGATGCCAGGAAAGCCTCTTTACACTATCAGAAAGAAGCAGAAAAATGCAATGCGCAAACAGAAACTTGTGAAGAAGCAAGGGAGAGAGCTGAAGCAGAACTAATGGAGGAGAATAAACTCACAGCAGAGTGGGAGAAACGAGCTCGAGAACTCGGGTGGGAAGAAGATAGAAGAAGAGTGTATACATGAGCATGGATATCAATATGATACTTCTGTAACTTTAATTTTTGTCTTTCAACTGCAAGCTTGTACTGTAGCAATAGTGGTTGCAAGGCTGTTGTCAATACTTAAATTCATTTTCACCAGGAGAATTTACTGTTAGGCTATCATCAATGTAAATGAAATGGTTCTGTATTTCTTGAATTGCTGCTTAAAGTATCCCTTTTCATATTCTCGATTGAAATTGAATACCAAGTGGTCTTCCCATGAATTTTTCCAAAAACCTTCAGATTTTTGCATTCAGGACATTCACAATTCAACTCTGCATCTTGAGGAACCAATACAACTTCTTTTACTAAAAATCTGTTTTATGGTTCAATCTAAGAAACAGGAAATATGACCATTAACTAGATAATACGCAATACCTCGATCTAGTTGGAATTTCATACTCCCAAGTCCCAAGCCAACTTCCAAATTTTATTTCCATTATATATATATATATATGCAACCCAGCGATGCTGGCAACTGATTACAATTGCAGTGGATTGCTGTGAGAACAATAGAAACAAAAGGGAATACCCTCATGTCAGCCTGTCTTTTTGAGAAGTATAAGGAAAAAACTTGCTAATTATCAAAACACATGTAAGATCTGGTGTTCAATAATTGTAATGTATGAGTCAATCATGAAATGCTTGAGGCTGTGAACCCACTTGAAAGTAAATTAAAGCTGCTCCATTATTTCAAGTATACACTATCCAGTACTGCAAATCCAGCTGCAACTCCACCTTCATTTGATGATGCTACCTTTGTCCGCACCAAGTATCCACTTTTGTCATTTATAATCACTTTGTCCTTGTTCCTGTCCATTGCAGTTTGTATCGTCATTACAGGTTAAAAGTAGCCATTTTCAAGTTCTGAGATGTTATTACAGTATTCTTTAACATGTATATAAGATAATAAATGAAAACCTAGTGAATTTAGGGCTACATAAAATAAAAATTTCTACAGAAAAAATTGTGAAAAACGAAATTTTAGGAGTGTGAAAGGTCCTATTAAAGAAAAACAAGAAGTATATAAATAAGAAACAAAATGTTGAGAAGTTTAGAAGGCCAAATTAGAAAACTTGTTCAATTATCCACATTGGTCATACTTGTAAACGATTTCTTTCCCAAAAACCAGCTTCTAATGACTGAAACATTTCAGTAGAAGTATGTCTTAAATTTAATATCCTTCCGTTATGTACCTCAAGTAAGCACTGTATATTCCAAGTTCTGATATTGCATGATCTTTATGACAAATGCCATTACGTACTAAAAGTGCAGGGGAAACAGCTGGAAATATTCGTTGCATGAGGATGTAAGCTGCATCTTCCTCACTTTCTTCTCTCTGCAACCTTAGAAGGTTTTCCTTCACATCATCACCATAGATATTGTTCCCTGAAAGCAGATGATGACTACCACTTAGAAAACGAATGATGACGACTTATTAGAAAAGAGCAACATAACAAACAATAACAATCATGGTAAGGAGAATGTCAAAGTAGTTTGAATTGATGGGTAAAATTCATAGTTTTCATAATCCATGTAATTTAAATTCCATATCATGGATTGGGAAACATATAGAATTTCACATTTTAATGTTTAGTTGAAAACAAAATCCAAAGATTTAAAAGATATTTTTGAAATAAAATTAAATGGTTTAAATTCCATCATTAATAAAAAACAACGATGGAATTGAGAAATTCCACTTCTGAGGTGGGATCTCTCTTTCTTTCAAAATGGTGGAATTGAGGCTATGACTGAATTTATCAATTCCATGAATTGTGACATTTTTTCTCAATCAAACATAAGAATCTAACAAATCCATAAAATATTTAAATTCCACCACTCGAATTTCATTGATCCAAACGACTTTCAAAGTGAATTCTAGAAATAAAGGACCTCCGCCTTCTCTTTGCGGCTTCATCACAAATAACTCTGGTCTTTCAATGGCTCTTTTGATAACATCTGATTCATCCAAACTCCACAAACCAGCAAAGCATTTCTGCAGCTTGGCAATGTCCTCCTCGTTATCAAGAAATCTGCGAGAAACTACTTGTTTTAGACCGACCATTTCAATTTTTTATTTTGACTTGCTTCAAAAAAAAAAAAGCAAACCACAAAAAATTTTCCACCACATTAGAAGTGCTATACATGAAAAATGTTCTACCTCTCAAGCACATTAGGTTTCGCAAGTTCTTGTTGAATCTTCTTGGTGCCTGCCAAATGATAAGATATTGATGGACACTTGATGGCTAATGACTGCTCCACAAGTAGCCTAGCTCTCCATTCCTACATATAAAACAAGAATGAGCAATAGAACACCATGAATTGAGATCACAGGAGCATTATAAGCACAAAGATCAACTGATGGCAATATTTTAAAGAATATATCTTGAGGAATAAAATGAAGTCAGGGAAAAAGTAGCAGGCAGGGTCTCTCAATTGACATAGATATCTCAAGGATAGCATCTAAGCCATTTATTTTTGTTTGATTACACATTTTTCCCAAGGTCAAAGCCTACGTCCCTCCACCTACTGCCTGTGATGTACCAAACTCACCCCCTTCCCCAAAAAAAAAAATGAAAAAAGAAAAAGTTCTGGCGCTCAAACTTGAAGTCATCTTTTGGAAATGGGAAACAAGACTACAAGTCATAGGAAAACGAACGAATAGCAAAAAAAACTTACTGCCTCTGAAGGAAAATCAGTAGGTGCATATCCAGCCCTAAAATAGGCTACTGCAATAGCTTGATGACCTCTGCAAACGTATATCTTTCATATTCCAAACAAGAATATAAAAAGTAAAACTGCAAATCTAGAGAAAAGATACTAAATTTCCAAGGCAGGAAGTCACATACACAAGGAGTGTTCCATCTGGTAAAAGTTCTCCTTCTTCATCAATTTCTGCCAATGTTTTCCGAATAGCTGTTACATTATGTGTGTTATAAAGCTAAGGACGAAAACTCCTAGAGGATTATAGTAAAAGCCTCCAACTAAAATAAAAATATGAAAATAGATTTATGAAATTCATCAAACCAACTAATTCAGGAATTGGCTAAAATTTCATCAGCCTTTAACATTATAATGCATCAAAAACCTTTTCTATATGATCATACTGTAATCGCATCTCAGGAACAAAAACAGTCCAGCAATAAATGCCTATATTTACATGAAAAGGATATTTTTCCTTCAATATAGCACAAAGCCAATGTTGGTCATACATGTTGTGCTCCTCAGTCTGAACAACAACCATAACCACAGCCCTGTACCAGAGTTATCAAGAATAATCAACCAACATGACCACAGTGGCAGCTCCATTAAATACAAAAGAGAGAAAGGACCACAGTTAAGCTGCAGCAGAAAAGAAAAGAACTGAAATGTAATCAAACCTAACCTAGGGTTGTTATACTCAGACCAAGCTTTAGCCAGAGCCTCTGCAAACTGATTGGCAGCAGCATTGCTTGGTATTCTTTTGGAATCTAATGCAAGGTGTTCCCCATAATGCTTAAGCAAGCTCCTGCAGAAACAAACAGGTAGAACCATATATTCTCGATTGCACACTTTTTTGTGATCATTGCATCAGAACGTATACAATTTCCACAGTCTTCTAAATAGGTATCATCTACAATGCTGGATCTAATCTAACTCTATTTCACTGCTCATGTCTACATGCAAACCATGTGGCCATTCATATTAGTAATAAAACCAGTCTTACAACGATGGACCAAATTTAAAAAAACAATTAAATTATCCTTAATAACTAGGATTGCAAATTCAAAATTGAGCAACACATCCTATAACTAAGAAGAAAGCACAATTACAAAGTTGATATAATTTTCTAACCTGTGAAGCTCACTAACGACACAACTGAGGCCAGGAAATGAAGCAGAAATAGTATTTAGCTCTATTTGGAGGAGTGATTTAGTTTCTTCATCAAGCATGTAATCAGAGCGATGTAAACCCAAGCGTATATCCTGTAATAGTGTGAGGCAACATTAGCATCCTCCTAGCTAAATGATAATCAGCTAGCTTACGTTTACAACAATAAAAGTTCATAAATGAACAAAATAAAATATGAAGAAGAAAAATGGGTCCAAGACAACTAATTGAGAGAGTTACCTCAAATTTGTTTATTTCTAGCATCTTGGAATGAATATCTAAAAGCCTTGATGTAAAACCATCTACTTTCTTTGTTCTGCAGTTTCAAGAATAGAACAGATATCAATTTAGTAATTTACAACTACTCACATTATTGAGTGAATATAGAGAATTAGCACAAAATGATAACCTGATCCAGAAATGAAGCTACACAAAGCACAGGAACCAACCAAAAATATAAGAGGAATATTTTAAACTGATACAGGTTCCACTTAGGCCAGACCGTAAAATGGGTAGCAGTTACTTTGAAACTGATTTCCTAAAGCTTAAGGCAGACCAAAAAATGGCAGGGCCAAGAACACGAAAAGGAGAAGGTGAAGGTACTATCAGTATCAACTAGATCTTTCTAGCATTCACTATGTACAACTTTTCCAACAAAGGTTACTCCCAGAAATGACCATCACGAATATTGAAGCAAATTTACAGATTTTTCAAGAATGGTTCCGGCTTTGAACTTATGCATTTGCCAGAATTGACTATTGTGTTACTGATAAAAAACTAAATAGTTCCAACTTTACAAACAGTAGGCAAATAATCAAAAGCAATAGTATTGAGGTAGTGAAGGAACATATACAGCCAAAGAAAAGCTAAATTACTTGACGAAGTAATAAATAATGCAGGTACCGATCCAAATGAAGTAACAGTAAATAGTACCTCGACAATGAGTCTTGCAGAAATTTTCCATCCAAACTCACACGATCGACAAGTTCATTGAATATGGGGGCAACCTCACAAGCTAAATTCCAGTGACTTTCTGGGAATGTTGCAGGCAGCAAGGCAAATGGAGCATGTACCATGCCCACACCGGGTACTGCTCCTGATCTCTAAAATGCAAATAATTCCATCATTCCTATCTTATACCACACATACAATTATAAACTTATGTTGATGCATAGATTAACAGAAATTTGGAGTAAAAAAGTAAAGTTTTTTGGTTTCAACAACAGAAAGTAAAGCAATATGAAAACATGCTCTCGATAATTATTGTTATCATCATCAGTAACAATCATGAAGAAGGTTGAAAGGAGGATAAAAAGACAAAAGACAATTAAGGGAGAAAAAGAATGAATCTTTATGCAGACCTGGACACTTTTGTCACCAACAACAAGGCCATGGAGAGAGCACCAGACAAGAGCATCATAAACTATTTTTTGAACCAATTCTTCATCAATGCTATGAAATTCAATTATGGATTTTGAAGTACTTCCTTCTTGGGTCTCCATGAATCGAACTTTTGCACACTTCAAAGGCACAATCTTTGAGGAAGGACAAGGAGACTTATTTAAGCACGAAATTTGGGATATAAGACTGCAAGCGGGTTTTAGAAGATTGCTCTCAATGGTGGGACTGAAAGTAGAATTTGGGTTAGGTTTTGATTTTGATTTGCAAGGAAAAACAAACGAATAATCAGTAGTGTCAGTAGTGATATTAGGGGTGGAGAGGGAGAGAGAAGATGAGTGGGCACCCATTTTGACTATTCTCTTGATGGCCTCTAAAAAGATTCCATTTGCAGCGTAACAAAAGAGATTGAAAGCACCGTTTTGCTCACTATGATTACACCAAAGTTTGGTTGTCTCGTCACAGTGACGCCTTCCTTCGGCTGTTTAACTTTGCTTCATTTTATTGGCCAGAGATCAATTGAAATTACTCATTACATTTTTTAAATAGGAAATTAAATAAGAAAAGTAAAAAAATAATAATATATTTTTAAAAAAAGTGATGAAGGAGAAAAATAACTTTTATATTATTGAATAACAAGAATTTTTAAATGTTATAAATTGTCCGATATTTAATTATTTTATTTTATAGGTTACTTGAATTATAGAGTTTCAAGATAAAGATAAAGCTGTTGTAATTGTACAATTACAAAATAATGCTAAGAAAGTTATTATTATAAAGTGTTCTAAACACTTTAAAAAATTAAGAAAATAGATAATTATTAAATATGATTTTATATTTAAAAAATTATGTATATTTTTAATAATATAAATATTTTGTTAAACTAAATACTATAAGTTATTATATATATGCTGTGATGAACCCAAACCGTCTTAAGGGGTTGTGGCCTCCTAAATAAAAAAAATAAAAAAAAATTCAATTTTTAATGCAAATTTTTAAAGAAAGGATTGAAGAAAGAGTACTTAGTTTTTTTATCCACAATTAACGACAAAGTATAAGTTTTGCATGGAAAAATATATTTGTCCAAAGAGTACAAACTACGAAGACACATTAATATATTTATAAAAATAGGGACTAAACAAATTAGAGGGATTAAATAATAATTAACCCTTACTATTATTATTATTATTATTGAATTTTACATAAAAAAAAAAAAAAGTGAAGGAGGAGGAGGGTCAACAAGGTTAGCTTGTTACTAAAGAAGTGAACATCCTGCTGCCCTTCATCCATCACTGGTACGATTGACAAAAGGAATCTGATTTTCACCTGAAAAGGAACCCACCTTGAGAATTGATTTCAAGGGTTTAGGCTCTTCTTCTTCTTGCTCAAATGAAGCCAAATTTTCCTTTGACTTCCTCCTTCTCATTCTCTTCTTACTAGTATCTATCTCCTCTACCCTGTCATTTATGCTGACAACTTTCTTTGGAACTTTTGCTTCAATTTTCTCTCCATTGATGTTGCCGTTATTTTCTTGAACTTCTTGAAGCTCCTTGCCTTCTTGCTCGAGACCATTTATAGAAGAGCTATTTGGAACAAAAGGGTCTGAATTCTTTATACTGAGGGATTGCTCTACACCTTCAAATGGTGTTTCTTCTCGAGTTATAGGTTGCACCATTGGATCACTGTTGCAGGGAGGCCTCGTCCGTGCTCTGGCGGAATTTGTATGCGGAGGATGCCCTAATTTGACAGTCTTTAGGGCATGTATTGCCACGGTTTTTGTTATGAAGTTGTAAAGCCTGCTGCAAATGCCTTTGTTTTGAAACTGGTCTTCTCTTTGATCCATTTCTTGCAAGTAGATTTTGATCTGTAAATGAAAGGAGGTGATAGATTTGATAAATGTTGTTCATATGTGGATATACTTTTCTTGCAAGAACAGGCACATTATAAGCAAGAAGAAATTGTTAATGAGATGATTCTTTTCTTTAATTTTTTGAGAAATATCAGAAGAAAAGTAACTGTCAAAAGTATTTCTGCTTAAAGCAAAAGGATCAAGAAGCCTGTTTGAATATCATAAGGTTGAGTGCACATTAAAACAAAAGAAGATGTGATAAATAAATCAATCCAACATGATTTTTCTTTTTCTTCTTTTATCTTTCTAGCAATTAAAATCAACCTTCTACCAAGTGCTTTTCAAACGAAAAAGAACCAACTATTTGGTATAGACATTAAGAGATGGATAGCTCGCATTTTGTCCGTATGCTTCAGATGCCCACTGACTAATACTAATTATCAAATTCAATTCTTTGATTCATCTTACAAAAAAGAAAACTTCTTTGATGCTAACGAGGGGTATCTTAAAGGAAGAGAATCAAATATGGAAAAGCCAAGCTGTTAAGTTTATTTATTCCATCGAAATTCAGTAAACGATTAATTCATAAAGCAAAGAACTACTTATGAGGTGATGACTGGATATGCTAAATTCTCTTCAGCTTGCAAAATTGGGTAGAAATGGCTATTCATCTTCAGCAAGGCAGAAATCAGGTCTTTGAGCCTCAGAGACCGGCTTTAAACTGAAATCCGTCCACAAAGACGCCAATAAGCTCCAGGATGGAAAAGAGATTTCTCAAACACCCATATATCACGAACAAGGACCTAAAAATTTTTGGTGAAGAAAAGGAAAAAAGAGTTGGATTTAGGACACATCAAGAAAAAAGCATATCCAATATTGAACTTGAGAAAATATACAAAAGCTTCAAAAAGAATCAAAATTATAGCTGACCCAGCTAGGTTGAGATTAGAGCTTAGTTGTTATATCGTGCCTGAGAAAATAATAGTGCACATCATACTAAATCTTATTCTAACCAGAGCAGAGCATCTCTAATATTTGCCATTTCCATCGATCAATGGAAAAAAAAAAAAGAACAAAAAGATAGTTTACACATTTTATTTTCAGGGTATAAGAAGGAAAGATATGTTATGGGATTATTTGAAACAAGTGATCCTTGCTTCTTTTTTAAGCTTGTGATGTGTGAACAAACTCCAGTCTTGTATGTTTCAGATCAAAATCAGATGACTTTCCCTGCTCATTTAACTCACACATACTAAGATGAGCTTCTAAATTTCAAATACTAAACTAAGACCCCAATTGATGATTTTGATCTCCAAATCATATCTTGGTAAACAGAAGGTGCATGCCTAACCATTTGAATAAGACTTTCAAATTGGAGCAACTATTGTACAGTCACCAGTGAAGCAATTTCGTTAATTACTGAAAGGAAAAAGAAAAAACGATTGTCTGTGCAAGTTGTGCCACTTAACCTCAGTATAGGGCTGCCTCATTTGTCCAAACCAACTCCAGAAAATGTTGATGCTCTATGAATAATAAGTGAAACTACTCAACAAGTTTAACATTTGACTTGCAGTACTTTCTCAATTTATCACCCATTACAAAACTCCTTCCCTGCATTTCCTTCAAAACTACCTTAGCTTCCTTAAACCTCCCTAACTTAACCAACTTTCTATACTTTCTCAATTTATCACCCATTGCCAAATTCCTTCCTGCATTTCCTCCAAAACTACCTTAGCTTCCTCAAACCTCCCTAACTTAACCAACTCTCTAGCCAATACCCCAAAACTCTCAGTATCTAATGCTGCATCCCTCTCTGCATAAATCATGACAAACTTCACTGCCTGGGTATAATAGCCCAACTTCAAGAATGCATTGATGATATGCACATGTGTAGAATACAAAGCACACACTTTGTCATCCTCTATCCTCCTCAGCACCATCGGTGCTCCCTCCACTTTCCCTGCTCTACATGCTCCCAAAACCAGCGCATTCCTCCTCTTCAATCCTCTTCTCACCTTACTAGCAGCCATTAAATTCCTATTATAACAATATGCCATCAACAAATAATTGAACAATGTTATGCCAGGTGAAACTCCTACTGTCTTCATAATGTCAATAACATGCCAGGTTTCCTCCATTTTCTTCCTCTTTGTAAGAGAATTCAGTATAGGGTGAAAGCTACAAATGTTTAAGCCATACTGGACGTGCCATGATATCCACAATGTGCAGCGATTCCTTGATACAGTCTAGTTTGAAAAGATGTGTAATTAGTGTGTTGTATGCCTCATGCGAGGGAAGCCATTATCAAGGCGAGCTAGACTTTGAGTGACATCATCCAGGATAGAGAGGGTTGTATTGGTGATGAATTTGAACGCGTTGGTAGAGTAGTTGTAGCAGTTCTCTTGCACGCTTGTTCAGGAGGTAGTGAAGCATGCTAAAGTCTCTTTCACGTCCAGCAGCATTGACTAGATCATCGTAATAGGCAACAGTGTGCTTGTCAGGAAATGAATAAGTGTTATTTGGGTGGCAAAGAAGCTAGTGGTGATTGACTGGATAGGTCAGCAATCTGGAGATATGTGATGCAGCTTTCGGAGAAATAGGAGTGACTCTGTTTTCAGGTTTGGGGTAGATGAGTGAGCCAGCTGTCAATTAACGTCAATCTCAAACAATCCATAAAATCAAGAAAGAAAACCAGGTAAGGCAGCAATAGTGAAGAAAGGATAAAGACAATTATCCTTACCTCCTTTGTTTTATCTCCAGCAATGGTAGTGCCTTTTGAATCATAAGCTTCAAATTTCTGCAACGAACAAGCAACATGTAGGTCAACCTAGCTGTAAATCAGAGACACATTATAAGCAAAAGAGAAGAAATATGCAGATGGTTATTCAGGCCATCATTTCCAGAACATGTAAATTCTCCGCTATGTAACTAATATTACTAACTAATATTACTGAACATATAATATATTTGGCAAAACTTTCTCTAAATTAGAGTTGCACAGATGTGTATACATACATATATATATATATATATATATATATATATACACACACACACACACATATATATATATGCCAAGCATAACAAATTAACTTCAACAGCTAGGAATTGTTCCACCATCGTGAAAGGAACTTTTAAGGACTAAGTTGACCCTAAAACTACTTTCCCCAGCCAAGCATGGATCACCATGGCCAGAAATTGGGGTGAGAATGAATTCAGCTTAGTATCTGGGGCTGCCAAACCATCCCACATTTGAGTTGCGGCATGCTCAAGTCATGCACCTGCCTTTAGGCAACACAATAGATATGAAGAAATAAGAAAAGGAAGAAGAAGAAAATATAGATAGGATCATTGTACCTGCTTTGTCAGAAACTCAAGTGTTAGTTGTATGAAAACTTTGTTGAGATCATTTCGGTCAACGCCAATCTGAAATCATATGTTAAAAAGAAAAGCAAGCTATGTGATTCGATTTGAAGGGAAGAATTAGCTGTTCAAAACTCAAGGATATTCACACTTCTATGTTTTCTAGATAAAACTAAATTTCAAAGTTCATGGTGGAATTTATTTAAAAATCAACCATGTAAGATAAAAACTGTGAAGAAGTTAAAAACTAAAACTTGCCAGCCTAGCACGCAAAGTTCGTATTTTAATCACTGGTTCAATCATTTCCCAATAAACCTTACTCCACCTGGACTCTCGCAGTTTAATTTCATTCTTCAGTTCCTGCCAAAAAGATAACCAACAACATTTACCAAAGGCATAACTCACATGTTTGACATTTACTGGAGCAGAGATAGAGAGTTGAATTCAAGAGAATTGGCAACAAGACCACAGTTAGAAGCAAAAAGAGCATACAGAGTACATTTTCTCTGTAACTGCTTTCCTCAATGAATTTTTGTCACCATTTGCTATTTGAGCGCTTATCTGGAATAAGAGAAAAGGGAACAAGGCAGAAGGCAAAAAAACATGCAATTTGAACCCAAATGAATGCTAAAAAAGTCATCATAAACACTAATGAAGGATAAACAAATCCTAATACCCCAAACTTTACGAGTTGTTTTAATTGCACCCTAAAATGAACTTAACCCCTCAGACACCCCAATTTCAAACTTATGTTATAAAGTGCACCCTAAAAACCAAATTGGTCAAAATTGAAATTAAAAATTAATAAATGCGGGACCCGCTCTAGTTACCTAATCCAAGATGAGTTAAGTTTACAAAACACACTGTTCAGTCCTATCCTTTCTCCTCCATGGTTGTCTCTCTCCTCCATGGCAAGCCTGCAGAACACTAATTTCTGTGCCACGTGCAATCCAATTGAATTAAAAAAACTCATGGTCTCATCCTACTCTCTACTAATCGGACAAAACACTCCCCACTGCATCTATCACCAAATATTGGTCAAACACAACCCCATCACTCACCACTGACATGGGTAAAAGGAAGTTTTTTCCACTGTGCTTTGCTTTGCTTTCTTCATGTGGGTCTTTTGATGTGACTCTTCTGCCTTTGAGATTTATTCATATTGGCCATGACTTCCATTTATGATGCTCTTGTAACTTGATAAAATCATTGGATAATCCAATAATTCACAAGTTAACTAACCCCTCTCTTTGGCCTCTCTCCTCCATTGCAATTTGACACCACCAGATTCAAACTCAAGTTCAGCAATAACCTCAAATTCGACTTGAACCCGTTGTTCGCAGGACGCCCATTCAATTCATCTGCTTCTCCTTGTCCTTCCCGATCTAAACCTTCTCCTCACTGACGCTTCTATTTCTACAAATCTAAAAATGAGGTTTGTGCATATTTTGCGTTTCAAGCTTGTTTCACAGTCGTTGGTTTCAAATTTGATTAGGTTTTTGGGTTGAGGTGTAAATTTCTTTCATTTATTTGTGGATTATGGAGGAGGGAGACAGTCAGCGAAGAGAGAGGACAAGATTGAGCAGTGAGTTTTGCATAAACTTTAACTCACGTTGGGTTAGTTAATTGCTGGGGGTCCCACATTTATTATTTTTTTAATTTCAATTTCGACCAATTTGGCTTTTAGGGTGCAATTATATCATAAGTTTGAAACTGGGGTGTTTGGGAAGTTAAGTTCATTTTAGGGTACAATTAAAACAAGACCCTAAAGTTTAGGGTATTGGGATTAGTTTAGCCCAGCAACGGATGGGTAAATCTTGAGCTGAAAGAAAAAAGAAAAGAACATAAGGATACCTCCTTGTATAACTCAATGGCCTCTTTGTAGAACTGGTGTTTTGAATATCCAGATTTTCTTAACTTAGTAATGGCATAGGCACTTTTCAACTGCAAAATGTGAATAGGAAAATAGTAATTTGGGTGACAGAAAGCCGCAGAACTGCACTAAAGATGGCATAATAGAGAATATGAAACATCTGCAGTTGGAAATGCACGGCATAAATTCCAAATATAAAAAGCCCATATAGGTCCAATCAATAAGTTGATTTCTGGAGATGAAAGCTAAAACTCAATAAACAAGAATGTTACCTCTAAAATGATATCATCTTTTGTTCTTCTCCAACCACTTTTTGTGAACCACCTGAAACAAAGACCATAAGAACTCAGAGTAAAAGGCTGAAAATACGTTACATTCTCATCGGGTACATAAGAAATTGCAAATTCATAAGGCTATAACAGTATCTCCAAGTGCATTTGCAACAGATGTGCACAGTAAACTCTGGCTTATTTACCATGGGCCAAAAAAGTTGTATATATAAGAAATGCAAGTCAACAAAAATTGACTTGCATAATGAACTAAGAGTGACCATCGAAAATTGCCATCAAGTCATTTATTGAGTCATGGTTTGAGACAATAATTGGTGAAAACCAAAAATCCAACAGAAATAAAACTAAAGCTAACCTTCGCCAAAATGGTATTGGTTCACGTGGTGCATAAGGTTCATAGATGAATCCAGGACTCGAAACAGAGACTTTAAGAGCTCCCTGCATAAAGCAATATGTATACATGTGATGAAGTTATTAATTCAATACGCACCAAGAGAACCAAAAAATTCATAATAAAAATTAGTTCACAAATGACCTTAATCAGGAATACAGGCACAAATTCACAATATTTTAAACTGATTGACAAAAAATAGCATGCCTTGAACTGAAGGTCTGAAAAAATAGAAGATAGCATGAAACCAAACTAATCAAACACACTTGATAAAAATGCTCCAAATATGTGCCTGTGTTATGGCTGTGCATGTTATTGATGGTTACACTATCAAAAATGGTCTGGATGGCTAAATAACAGTTCTAAACTTTTCTGTTGCAAAAAGTGAAATTCACGGTATGAACAGAACAGTTCATAAGATAAAATAAGCAATTTTATTATAGTAATCTTTAGGCAGGATAAGTGTAAAACAAATAAAGTTAACTACAAGTGGCCAGTTTGAAGGAGTAATAACTCACCATCTGCCGTGCTTGTGGGGGGCCTCTTGCCTGTGTCGTTACCAGCCTCTTTTTAATTGAGAAAACTGACAACTCCACTGCCTGAAATCAAGATAACCAAGATGCATTTTGATGAATTGGAGTTGGATACCATCATAACCAACTGAGTCCGTTGGTGCATTTAGAAACCATCTTAAATAACTTGGTGTTTCATACATAGATACAAAAGCCGAAAACTATGTCCAAATAGATCAAAATTTTTATGTTCCAGAATCTTACCATTAAAGAGTGAAGAGTTGTACTACCATGACTCCAAGGAAGAGCACAATGACCTCTTTGGGTGTGAAACCAAGTTCTCTGGGAGTGAAGTTCATGATCTAATCATTTAGAGAAAAAAAAAAAAAAAAAGAGAATAATGGAACATTCCATTTAAATTTATCTAATAATATCTCATAATATTAACATAACAAGCATAAATAATTTACCATTTGAAAAATGACTATAGCAGCTTCTTGAACTCCTAAGCCTGAAGACAGAAAACAAAAAATGTGTTACACACGACCAACTCCAATTCGAAAAACACAAATGACAGCTTTCTTTTTTAAAAAAAGATCAGCTTTGCTACAGTGGAAAAAGAGTGCATTCAAAAAACTTAATTACTTGCCATTTAGCGTTGTAGATAATAATAAACGAAAATTAAACCAGAAGGCAAAAAATTGAAACCTTAACTTTTCTCTGCCCAGGATTTTCTGGGAAGACAAACACACATCCTAGACCAGGGAAATTATTCTTAACCCTTTTGCAAAAAAAGAAAAAAGGGAAGTGGGTTTTCTCTCCTGAGTAAAGTATTGCAAACTTATATTCCTCCTTTTAGCATTTTCTCAAAACCAAACAGAGCGCAACAAATGCAATTTATACTTACAGATATGAAGAATCTCGACTCTCTAGCGTCCGGGAAAGAGCAGGAATCGCAAATAATCTTCTAAGAAGAGCCATCTTTGATTTATCACGTAAAACCCCTTGTGGATGGTGATGATCGGATCAGAGAAGGGTTTTGGGACAGTTTAAGGGTTTAAGGGACAGCAATGGAGTTGGAATATCTTAACACCATTAATTCATGGGCACGGGCATGGGCTTGGGGCTGAAAGGTTGGACACTTGGGCTTATTGTTCAAAATACAAACCCAATACCTTTTCCTCTTTCAGTTAACAAATTCAGGATTTTAAAAAAAAAAAAAAAAAACAAAACAAAAAACAAACTTCACACTCAGACTCAGTCACCGGTCACCGGTCACCAGTTCAATTTGTCTCCCCAAAATAACGGAATTGAACTGAACTGACCGGACAATTGCTGCTTGGGATAAAGTCGACAGCCACAGTAATTGAAACGGCAACCGCAAGAGATCTCTCAAAATGTACGGAAAAGTTATCCTTTCAATCGTATTCATCTTTCTCTTAATCTTCTCCTACTCCATCTTCATCGGCACCGTTGATATCAGATCATACTTCTTTCCTCTTCTGCAACAGTCACCTACCGCTGCACGCTCGGTCTGTGAAACACCACCACTTAAGGTCTACATGTATGATCTTCCACGAAAATTTAACGTCGGAATGATGGATCATCAGGAAAATGATAATGAACCGGTGATGGCGGAGAATTTGCCACGGTGGCCGAAGAATTCAGGGGTGAGGCAGCAGCACAGTGTTGAGTATTGGTTAATGGCTTCACTTTTGCATGGTGATGGAGAGGACAGAGAGGCAGTTAGGGTCTTGGATCCGGAGGAGGCAGATGCTTTCTTTGTGCCATTTTTCTCTTCTTTGAGCTTCAATACTCACGGGCATAACATGACCGATCCGGAGACCGAGAAAGATCGCCAATTGCAGGTGAATTTGATAAATAGTAGTATAAATTATTGAATGCTTTTTTTTTCAGTTACAGTTTACAGTTTGCATATAAAGTTGAGAAATTTTTAATTACTGGGGTTGAATTTTGATAGGTTTTGCGTTTGCTTGGCTGATTTTAGAAATTTGGTTAATATTATAGATACATCGAGTTGTCCTTTGTAGCTTTTTCCAGTGCAAAGGGCTAAATTTGCAGAGAGTGATATTTTTATTTCTGAAAGTGGGGAAATTCGAAACTCGTTAATGGATGTTATTAGGATACAGTTTTTGGCTGATTTTTTTTTTTTTTTTCTGTAGAATGTGTAAGCAAGTAGATGTTTTTTTTTTTTTTTGAAAAAGCTAAGTGGGTGTGGTTATGCATGCGGAAATCATTTAAAAGAGTTGTTGAAAAAAAAAAAAAGTTAGAGAACTGAGATTTGCCGCTGCAGTTTACAAACTGAGGCCATTGTGTTTATATGACACTGACTTCACAAGTCACGAGCAAGTTCTAGAATAGCTTGGCTTTGAGTAATCTAATGGGGTGCTATATTCTTGTACTCAACCAGAGAGAGAAGAAACTAACATATAATTATTCCTATATGTTTGGACTTCACAAAAGAAAGAAAGGGGGAGAGACATTAGCATTTCCCAAATCTGTCAAGTTCAAGTGTTGAGAAAAATCCTTAATTTTCAATTTTTTTGTACTAAAAAGGCTTACAGTTTGAAAGTGTGAGTATCATTGAGTTGTTTCGCTCTTGCTTATTCTTTTTGTCTTATGGTTTAATTCTTCATTGCTTATGTTTTAAATTCATCAGATAATTAGAGATTTATCGAAGTAGAGGGCTGCTGCAGAGAATTTAGAGAGCTCAAGTGTGAAACATGTTATTTTTGAAAAAGAAAAAAAAAATCTACACTCTTATTTTGATTGAGCACTACTCTCTTTCTCTGACCGCTAGAATATCCAATTTTTATTATGTATCTTTACTTTGTTTGTGTTGAACTTGTTTTGCTTTGAACTTTAGCACTATCATCAAGGTTGATCATGGTACGTCTGTGTTTTTAGGTTGATGTAGTAGATATGTTGTATAAATCTAAGTACTGGCAGAAGTCGGGAGGTCGAGACCATGTGATTCCAATGACACACCCAAATGCTTTTAGATTTCTCCGACAACAGTTGAATGCATCTATTCTTTTAGTTGCAGATTTTGGCCGGTATCCCAAATCCATGTCAACGCTTAGGAAAGATGTGGTGTCCCCATATGTACATGTTGTTGAATCTTTTACAGATGATGAACTTTCAGATCCATTTGAATCTCGCACTACACTTCTTTTTTTCCGAGGGAATACAGTCAGGAAAGATGTATGTCTGGTACTTCTATAAATGGTTACCTCATTCTAAAACCTACATTTGGGTGGCAAAATGGTTGTTAATGATTTTCTCATGTTGCAGGAGGGCAAAGTCCGTGCTAAACTGGCAAAGATATTGGTGGGTTACCATGATGTTCATTTTGAACGAAGCTCACCCACAACAGAAACAATAAAAGCGGTATGTAGTGGGTTCTAAAGATAGTCAGGTTGATAGTATCATTGTCTAGATCCTACGAGTATGTATAAGTATGTGTGGTGCACCCACGTGATTATGCATATATTCTTTTTAGGGTCAGGGGAGGGGTAATTAATTGGATTTTTAAGGCCCTAATTGCCATCGGACTACTTGTGCAAACGTGCAATGGCAAGCATTTATAACACACTTTCAAAAGCTAGAAGATAGTAAGTTGTACTCTCTCATTGTTGCAGTTTTTGGTGTTCTAATTTATTAGCTATTGCTCGTCCATGGACCGTCAGATTTGTCCACAATCTAGTAGGCTATGTTAGTTTTATGAAATTATTGTCTGATGTATCCATTGTATATAGATCCGTTTGCCAATTGTTACATGGTTAGAAGCTGGAATAAATTAATTGAGAATGAAAGTCCAGTTGCCATATTTAATGCCATTTTCTGTTTGTTGTGTTAAATTTAATTTTTTCGCTTGCTAATGGAAATATTTCCTTGAAGAGGCAATTGAAAATTTACTATTAGGTTTTAGATTATCTATTTAGAAAGATAACTCTGGCCTCAAACAAGAAAGGTATTAGTCATGGTGTTATTCTCCAAATTACACCTTTACCATAATAGCTGCAATTTTTCACTTGCTTATTTATGTTTTCTTTGAAATACCAGTCAACTCAAGGGATGCGGTCATCAAAGTTCTGTCTACATCCTGCAGGAGACACTCCATCTTCATGCCGGCTATTTGATGCTATTGTTAGTCATTGTGTTCCTGTCATTGTCAGTGATCAAATTGAGCTCCCGTTTGAGGACGAAATTGATTATAGTCAATTCTCAGTTTTCTTCTCTGTCAATGAGGCAATTCAACCAGGTAACATGGTTGATCAACTACGGCAATTTCCAAAGGAAAGATGGGTTGAAATGTGGAGACGGCTGAAGAACATATCCCATCACTTTGAATTTCAATACCCGCCAGAAAAGGAAGACGCTGTCAACATGCTATGGAGACAGGTAAAGCACAAGCTTCCTGAGGTACAACTTGCTGTACATAGAAGCCGGAGGTTGAAAATTCCAGATTGGTGGCAGAGAAGAAAATGACTTTGGACTTTGCTTACATGATACTGTACATTCATGATTTTTTTCATCACTCTGTAGAGAATAGTTCTTTGATTCTGAAGGAATAATCAGAGGCAGTTACAAGTTACAAACAGCGGCACCCATTACACGGCTTTAGAGTTAGTATAACATACTCTTCAGCAATACATCACAGAGATTCTTTTTCTTTTTTTTTTTTTGAAGACTTATCTGCATCAGGTTAGCCAACTGGTTTTTTTCTTAAACATTTTGCAGAAGTGAGATTTTTATAATGTAACGATATGTGGCTGTATCAAGAGTTCATTACGGTGCAGTACTTGTTTCTTTTGAACATTTAGCACGATATGAATTTCGTTTATCTGCTAAGTGAAAAAAGAGAGTAAACAACCCTGCTAGTTTTTGTTTCTATTGCCTTTTTTATATATTGCGTTGTAGAAGCAGCACAAAAGAGTATCTATCTAGATGATAACAAAATTTAATTAGTGAAAAAATAAGGTTGACCTTGTTCAGGCAGGAGAAGTTTCATCGGCTGCTTCTGGTGGAGAACCAGGTACAAATGGAACAAATCCTCGCCCACCAAATACCGGTCTCATGAATCTGTCATCAAATTTTCTCCACAAGTAGTGGGCTGTTATGGCAGGGTGTCTCATTAGCAACCTAAAGCTACTTGCTTTAGGATTATTTCCCCGCTCATTAGGATCACAATTTTCAGCAAAGAGTAGCCTTAGATCTTCTAGACTTGGAATGTCACTTGCATCTGAAACCATTGGTTTTCTGTTTCTTAACAGCACGGCTTCAATTAGAGGTTTTGTCACAGAGCCACACACCTATGTCCAAAACAGAAATGTTTTGCGCAACTGTTAACAATACAAGTTTTTGAGTTTATGACTAGAAGTAACACTACTTAATTCGATTTTAATGAACTTACAATTGTACTGAAGAGAACAACAATTATGGTACATGTGACCATTAGTGCTGAAACTGAAGAAGTGATATTCTCAGAGTTTGAAAACTGCAAATTTTAGATTGAATAAAGCCAATGTTAATCTCAAAATCAAACTTCTAGTTGAATTAGAAGCTGATATTAAAACATAAATACCTGATTAAACGATAGAGCAATAGTAACTGCACCTCTCATTAATCCTGCCCACCACATAATAAACTGAGATTTCATAGTTAGTACAGATTTTTAGTTAGTACAAACATAAGGACTAAGCAATGCTTTTGAGCAGATGCCTAAATTTATCACCTGTTGTTTAAACTCAATTTTCGTGCTTTCTCTCTTCTGAACACAATTTATAATATTTGCTATAGGGAACACAAATGCTGCCCTTCCAATTAACACCAATGCGAAAAATGTTGAACTGACAGCAACCAAAGTTCCTGCACTGAATCATGAAAGCGGATCAGTTAGAGATGACAGATATTCAAACATAAAATCTCCCTGGACAGTATGTTGTTATGAATTATGACTAACGGCCAGTCTCCTTAAATGGCAACATACACAAACATAATTCAGTTACATGTTGCCACCATAATGCGGATTTTCTTTTCAGTTTATCAGCTGAGTAATGATGCCAGGAAACAACAAGGCAAATGTATATTTAATGGGTATAAAATTACCTTGCATCGCTCCCTTTCCATTTTTCAATGTCAAAGGCATCCATACCAACGTATACAAAAATAAAAGTTTCTGCAATAAATGACATCATTGCGAACGCATGCCTGCAATTTACCAGCATAAAGATTAAATTTAAGAAAACTAACAATATATATATAACTAAAAGTAAACTTCCTAACAATATATATATAACTAAAACTAAAATCTTCCGTTTTTATTAGAACTAGACTGAAGTTAATTAGCTGACGGAATCTCAAGGTGTTTTGCACAGAGCAAGAGTGAAGAAACCTCTACTGAACAAAGAAATAAAGTTCCCTTAATTGAGACTATGCTATTGTTCTGACTGGTCAAAAGTCCTTTTTTTCCTTTTTGTTTTTACCCACCGCTTACTGCTCTGCTTGTAAAATAAACTATAATTTCGACAGAATAGGAGAAACTATATACATCTTCCAGGTCATTGTAAAAAATAAAGTAGAAGATCAGGAAAACTGGTTTCTTACTTGGTTGTTATACGTGAACTTTCTGTAACATTGTGCCATGTGTAATGAGACATTACAATACCACAGAAGAAAACTGTCAAAATCCCACTGAGATTTAAAAGCTGCAAGATGGAAGCAAATTAACGTATCAGCCTCGGATGGCAATACCGTGGAATAAGTAGTCTATCCAGTTAACATAACCTCGTGGTTTTTTCTGTTTCTACCTCTACCTTTTCATAAATAAGCTCATAACATTTAAACCATTATCCCTGTATAAATTGAATTGAATTCATTTTATTAAATTCTTTTAGGTTTGTGCTTTACCTCAAGTAAATATCTGCCTGATTTTACCACACATATAATGAATGGGGTAATACATTGTCCTCTGAGCAGTCCTATTAAAAAGAATTTTAGTAAAGATTTGAGATTTTCTAGTTTTGTACCTCTGCCAACAAGTATGATAAATAAGCCATGAGTATCATAAGTGCAACTTCACGGTCAGTGGAATGCCTGTTGATGGGACATCAATAATGTCAGGATGCAAGATACAAAGACCGATATGTAGATATGACTAAAAGTTAGTAATATGCTTCTGCCAAGATCGTAACAGATCAATAAATAGCTCTTCATCTCATAGCCATTTTCTGCTTCTCATTTACTTGACCTTAGATGAAGACATCTCAGAGATATATGCTCTATGAAACAGAAAACATAACGAATAAAAAGAGACCATGAACTAAAGAGCATTCATTCTCACCTTCCAAAGTACAACGTTTTTATGATAAAAGCACTCAACAGACCAGCCTGAAATGTTGTAATATAGGAAGTTAGTAAGTAACATACTACTGTCTGTCAATCTTATGCTAATTGTATTGATAAAAAATGCTCTTCATAATCCTTTTAACTTAAAAAATGAGTTAGTAAAATTACGATTACTGTATAACTTACTGCTATACCAAGAAGAGTACTTGTGAAGAAGAGATAAAGAAAGCTACCCAGCAACTTTACGGTTACAGTGGCATCAATGTTGTTGAAATTTAGTGATTGAACTGCATTGTAAAGCACAATAGAGGTGGCATCATTCACTACTCCCTCCCCAAAGACTATGCTGTAAAGAAATGGCGTTTCATCTTGACTCAGAACCTTCAGGACAAAGAAAAGATTATGAATCCTATTATTCCATGTAAAAGTATGGTTTTACTAAGATTTCAGCGTCATTAAATTTACCTGCAACGTGCAAACTGAGTCGGTAGCTGACAATATGGCACCGATAGCTTCACATATAGGAAGATAACTTTAATATCTAAGACTCAATTATGGCTAAGAAGTGTAAAACAGATTCATAAAAAGTTATAAATTAAAACACCTAGGATATCTTGCAGATTCAGAGATGCAATGCCAGTTCTCTTAAGAAGCAGAAATGCACCTACATGATTTTCAGGGAGTAAGAATCTCTATGTTTTGAAACAGAACACAAAAAAAGGTGTTGAATATAAGACTTACATAAAAAAAGAAAAATAGAAATGGATCTTACCGACTGATATGAGGCAGAATGAAATTACTGTTCCAAGAATTCCAAACAACAAAATTGTTGTAAAATTCTTGAAAAACTGTTTTTTCTTGACCTGGAAACTGGAAACAAATTTGGAAACTGAGAAACAATAACCAACACTAGACTAAGCCTTAAATTGATAGCTATACAAAAAGCAGAAAGAAACCCAAACTGCAAAAATTTTCTTTTAGACGAGCTATCAAACACGTTTAAAACATATCTTACCTCAGAAATATCAAGATCAAAAAGTTCAAATTCAAGTAGAAAACAGTTATTAGGCCTTAAGATGGAATTATATTCAAATTACTCTAAATCAAGAAAAAATTATTTAAACCACATATGCATCAACAACAACAACGAAGCGTTAATCCCAAACTAGTTGGAATCGGCTTTATGAATCCTTTTTGTCTCCATTCTACTCTGTTCAAAGCTAAATCAACACTAATGTCAACCTCCCTCCATGTGCTATAGGTCTACCTCTTGCAGTTTACGAAAAATCCCAAAAACCAGAAACACAAATAAAATTTCGACCTCGAAAAATTTTGATCAACCAGTCAAACTTCCTACTGTAGCAGAAAGAGATCATACCCAGCATTGAAAATGATTGGAGGAAGCAAATAAAGGAAGAACAAATCCTCACTAAATACTAAAAACCGCGAACTCTTGCCTTTACTTATCAATAAAACCACAGCACCAGTACACAATCCCTACGAAAAAGAGCCAAGTAATCAAAACACATACAATAATCAACAAACAAAGAAAAAAATCAATCAAGAAACCACTAGAAAGAACTTGGCCTACCAAAATAAGGGCAGTAATAGACTCATTAGCCCATCTGTTCTCTTCAAGAAGATGACCTATGATAATACAAGCACAAAGGAGAGCAAAGAAGACACAGAGAGCAATAACAGTGCTTGTAGTAAGAAAAGATGTTGAGTCTTGCAATGGTAACACGAGTGGTATTGTTTCATGAGAGGCCATTTTGGGAGACGTTCAGCTAAATTTAGCATCCACAAAATCTGGGTTTGGTGGATTATTAGAATATAAGAACTGCTAATTTAGGAAAGAGCTATGAAATTGTACTTTTCAAGTATATGCAGATAGCTTATATATTCGTTTTATTCACAGTGAAATGGAGGGAAGACTGTTAGTTATGAGCCAAGAATTCTCTACAGCTAATTTTTCTTTTTTCCATTTTCTTGTTCTTTTCAGAATTGTAGCAATCTGCTAGTTGTCACTGTGATATCTAGCGATATAGTAAATATGGGCCCCATTGTTAATATATATAATAATATTAATATTAATTTGATGGAGATTTCATTACTTCCAAGAAAAAGAGAAATGGAGGATTTAAAAAAAAAAATCATTAAATTAAGTTTTCAAATCAGTTGAGCTTTTATTTTTAAATCATGCATTTGCTAATAATATATGTATCTCTCAGTTGGATACTAAAATATCATTCAACTGCTTCATTTTTTTTTCCTGTTGTTTTTCTTTTTATGTTGGTTTGATTCCATGTGCATATTGATACTATTTTTATATAATAATAAATGTTGAGTCCCTTGGCATTAATTTTTACATGGCTCTGTCTGGTGTCTTCCTATGTTTTTCCAGAATCATGTTGACATGACATAACAAAGTGAATCTACCAGGTGTATGTATGCAATTATTTTCCCATGTTAATAGTATGCTATCCCTAGACAAGCAAGAATAGCAATTAAATTTAGCTTTTCTTAACAAGAACCAATGGCCTTAGAGGGCTCAGAGCTTCACAAGATGTAAATTTTCTATTCATCATTATAAGATGAATATAAAAATTAAAATAAAAAATATATTTTATTATTTATTATAAGATTGTAGTTGGTTTGGTGGGATTCAGAATTAATCAAAGAAATTGAATCTAAATGCACAAAATTGCAAACTAATTCTGTCTCATCAATAAATTGATAAAAAAAAAAAAAAGTAAATAACAGTTGCCATGAGGATGAAGTCACTGAATATTGATGTGTGTGGCCAATTAGTCATGTTGTGGATTCCGCAAACAAGAAGGAATCCTAGAAGCTCATTAAAAAATAAAATAAAATAAAACAAAATTCTGAGGCCAGAACTCTCCCAAGGCAAGATCAGCTACTTCTACCAAATTTCTTCTGTTCTTGATTCCCAAAAGCTTAAACCTGAGACTTCACCTTAATGTGGGTAACCTCAGTGCCAAGCCGAGGAGGTAGGTCAAAACATTGACTTGAAATACAGATTTCATGTTGCAATATTTTGTAGGGGCAACACACTTGCATCTGGTCTTTGCTTCCACAAAAAGATTCCAAATTTCCAACCAGATTAAAATAGTTGGCAACCTAATCACTGTCCCAAAAATGAAATAAAAGAAAAGAAAAGAACTAAAAAAGGTGAGGAGAGAGGGTGAAGACTAATAAATCAAAGAACTAAATAGATAGGATGATATGCAACAAGTAATTTACCAACCTGCAAAATTGAGATATTGGCAAGTCTAAAGAACTGTCAATGAAATAGCGGCAGAACGAAGCTTCACACCATCAGTATCCCATTTAGACTGTGGAGCAGTTGCTCCAGCAATTATTGCCTGCATTAAATTACTTGACGGTATAGATTCAGAAAAAAAAAATGATAACAAAATTAAAATACAGTTAATGATGTACTTAAGTTACAAAAACAGGGAAAGAAGGCATGTTAATCTAAGAGATTTCAGAATAAACAAGCTCAAGTTTAGTTAATCGTGGTTTCCATCCGTGGCACGTGGGTTGGTTTCATGCTGCTTTACCAAAGGCATTTTGCAAGGAAAGCATAATGTTTGTGAAAGGTATGCAGCAAGTAATCAATGTTCTAAGAGTAAAAAGTGTATGAGACAACCTTTCCATTGTTAACTGCAGCTACTAATGCCACATGTTGTTCGTCTCTACCAAATTCATAGTAATAATAAGTCCTGAAATGAATCAAGTGATGGAACAGCATACGTTAGAAAAAGCATTGGATAAATAATATCTAAAGTCTGTTTTTAATGTCTGAATAATGATTTCTTTATGAACTAAATGTATATATAAAAAAAAGGCTTCAACTTTAGCAATTATTGCAATTCTATTAACTTTTAATTTTGACAATGCTTTGCAGCTCCGGTCCAATTTTTGCAATGCTATCGCACGTCAATTCTGGGCCAATTCCAACATGCACTTGTGGGCAAGGATAATATGCACGTGCCAGTCCCACATAAGAAGAAAATAATTTCTCCAACAGAGATGACTCCATCTCTAGGTTTGGGGGCAAAGAAAATCCCCAACCTTTACCATTTGCCATAATCTCTGTTCCTCAGATCAGAAATTCTACCAAGAATTGTCAATATAGGGGACATACCTTCTTCCTCTGGTTTATTAATAATGGCTTCTTCAATAATCAGGCATGGAAGGTTATACTACTGCAGAAAGACAGGACCATCAACACCTGCCTAGACCAGGTCGTATCCTAATCTCTGCTAAATTATCTCAAAGGAATTAAAATTCCAATGTGAAGACACAAAAGAATTTCTAAAACTGGTCATTCTTAAACTCTTGTTTCATCTCAGAACGCAAAGCCGAATACCTATTGGACTGCCTGCCATCAATCCAATATGCAATATGAGTATCTGAGAGTTAATATTAATCATTATCTCCCATGTCCGATTTCACATGCGCCATTTATAGCTGTTGAAACAGCCCCCTTCTTTCAAATGGTTCTTAATCTTCCACCAAATGGAATTTTTATCAGAAATGTCCGATCTCAAATCATTAAGCTGCTGGTACAAAAACCTTGGATTCCTTTTGTTTCTCTCATCAACTAATAAGATTGTCAATGTTTTGGATAAATTTTACTTTATTTGAAAAAAAAAAAAAAAGGAAATCTTATTTGGCCCGTTCATTTAAGAATCACCTGCCACGTCAAAAACTTGGGGTGAAATATGGCCTGAGAATTGACAGGTGAAAATGTTGCAGAAATTTGAAAGGAGATGCACAACCTTATAAAAATTGCTAATAGAATTGCAAAAAGCGCCAAAGTTGATGCACTTCTTTTTGTTATTTGGGCCTTTTTAATTCATCATTTTAAGTAAACACTTGTCAAGAATCTGAAGAGGTATTCTCAACATCTAATTAAAGGAAATGATCTCCGTTTATTGCTGACTAATGCAGAAAAAGACATGGTATGCTTGATGACAATATAACCACTACTTCCTATTTTCTGTGATGGTACCACATCTAATTTAATGGCATTGTTTACCAATTTTAGCTAGATTCCACTGGAAAGCTAAATTACCTGAAACCTTCCTCTTCCTTTATTTTTATTGTTCGAGCAGAGAATAAAGCTGACCCACCTACCATTGTAGCATTAGGAAAACATAAAACCAGACATAACAAAGATCAGAAGAGAACTTCAAAGTCATTATTACAAATAAAAACTGAAGAACAGGGAGGTAAGAAACGACACGAATTTATTTTTAAACCATAAAAGACGAAGATTTATACATGTGAATTTCAGGTGTAAAGAATCTAAAATACAAGAATAACAGAATTCATAGCATAAACACACCCGGAACAAAGATTTTTGCTGCCTCCTTCAATGAGCCTAAATCAGTAATATCCTTAGCCTGTTCAAGTTAACAAGCTACATAAGTTACTTACGGAGTTATTCTATAAGATATCAAATTGGAACAACTTTCAAATTAGGGATCCAGAAGGGATTGTTGATTCATGTTAATTGCTTTTTTCCCCCTAACCTCACAAGAATGTAGAAAATAGAAAAGGAATAGATAATGACTTGTGAGACCTTGGTCAATTCCATTACAAAGCAATCCATTTTTGGAGTTAAAAGTTAAGATTTACTGTAAAACAGTAGCATTTCATCATGAAAATATGATGTTCAATTGAAGACAATATTATTTTGAAATTTTAATCTTGAGATATTATTATACAACTATGCATCTCACTGCTAAACTATTTATGTTAGTAAGAGTGAAAAACAAAAACAGCATATTCTTATCATCCAGAAAATAAATTGCAAGCCTCAAAAGCAACACCTCCCAATTCTTAATGGTGCATTACATAAACCAAGATGAATTCTATGAGGCTAGCAGTTGTAATATTGAAAATCAACAGCATAATTCAGAAGTTTACAACAGTTAACATGTATAGTCAAGGTTCATCCAGTGAAATTGATGAATGAATATGCTAGAAAAAAACATCATAATTCCCATGATCATTGCCGCACAAACCTCTAAGAAGGTGATTTTGAGTTGATTGGTGGGACGGATGAGCACACTTAGAACTTCATATCTGTATATGCAATAAGCCAAGAAAAAAAAAAATCAAATATAAGTAGAAGTATGAAACAGAAGCATGAGACTAAGAGCATCATTAATACATACAGTAACAAGTAAATACTGATCAGAACTATGAGAATTCCATGACAGAACATATGTTTTTGAAAATCTTGTACTAGTGAATAAAGTAAATAAAAGCATCAAAGGAATGCAACTTTATTTAAACTTATATACCCATCTGGGGATGCAAAACGTGCGGCATATGTCTTTGGCTTTGCCTTATCTCCGTATAAAGACAGTCCAGCATTATAATCCTAAAAACAACGACAAATTAACATCTGTCAATGGAGACACAGAGAACAACACAAATTTAAATTCGGTATTCCCTGAGACCAAGATAAAACTTTTTTTGAAACAAAACATTGAAATGCTTTCCACATTTAGAGTTTCAATACTTACGGTCACCAAAGACCATTTGAGGTAAACTCGAAAATCCATTCAATCAACAATCTATATGCCATTCAATGCATTTAGCAATAAAAATGGATCAAATAGCCCCAAACTACAACCGAAGAATCAGTATCCATTGGAGTATTACAGTAATTGCTGAAGTGGCAAATTCCCAAAATGAGATCAATCAAATGGATGCAACAGTCCCACACAAGTCATCAATAATCATGTGCAATTTCACATCATCTAATGGCAGCCAAAACATACACACCCATATGTCAAAATTGATAATATGAAACCAAACTTCAAAATTGAATTAGCAACACTATTTGAGAAAAAAAAAATCGAATTCCGGTTAAGGTGGATATACATCATATACCTCTGGTTCCATGATGTCCTTAAATTGAGGAGGGACCCGGATGGCAAATCCATCGCCATAAAACTGGAACCAAGATTTAGTATTGGCAATGCCTGAAATTACCGATTTTGAAGGGGAAGAAGTTTCGGCTAAGGACTGTGCAAGCGGGTTTTGAGTAGTTAGGTAAATGACACCAAGTGATGTAGTTTTGAAGAAAAATTCTCTCTTGGAAACGCTTTTAAGGAAGGTAGAGGTGTGTTTTGGGCCGTTGAAGATTGTGCTGTCGGGATTTTGAAGAGGTTTTGGAGGGTGGAGAGAGAGGAAGAAGAGAATGGCCATGAGAGAAGCTGAGGTTGAGTTTCATGGTCGTTAAAAAATGGAGGGAGATAACGTGGGGTAGGGCCAAGGGATTTTATATATTGGATTCTCTCAACTCATGAAAGGGTAGTTTTGAGCTTTTGAACAAGAATTCTCAGTGGTTCGTCATTTCAGCATTTCTTATGTCTAAATAAACTTTTTGAAAAATCTTTAAAAAACGATCTTTTATTCGTTTTATTTGTACGACATCAATAAACAAATTATTTTAAAAAATGCTAGCTTCTGTGGCAATCCTGAATAGACCAAATTGCCCTCATGATTTTCCATGGTTAAGAGACATTATCCACTTCAAAATTAAGCCAGCCAATCCAACACAAAACAAATACAAACCACCCAATTCCGTAAACCAAAGAAGAACCAGAAAGTGCAATCACTGACAAAACAGACTCTATATCAATCTTCCTTAGTCCACCATTACTGATCTGTTGCTCTCTTCCCATGGAAACCTTACTTTCCTCTCACTCTCTATCTCCTCTCTTTAACCCAAAAACTTCCTTCGCAAAAACCCGTTTGCCACCCCCACTCCAATCAAGACCAAGCTCACTCTCTCTTTCTAAAACCATCACTTGTAGCCTAAAGAAACAAAATCCACAATCTTGCACACCATTTTTGCAACTACCAACGAATTGGGTCACTTATGCCCAACAAGGATTCACAGCTTTGGCTATCTCTTTGGCACTTAACTTTAGCCCACTATTGTACACTGGCAATGGACTAGCATCTGAATTTGACGTCATCAATGAAGGCCCACCAAAGGACTCCTATGTTGTTGATGATGCCGGTGTGCTTAGCAAAGTGACTAAATCTGATTTGAAGCAGCTTTTATCAGACCTGGAGGCTAGAAAGAATTTCAAGATTAATTTCGTTACTGTCAGAAAGCTTACTGTAAGTATGGAAAGTAATTATGCAAAAATTGGATTGCCTTATACCCTAATTGTGCTAGATTATAAATTTTAATTCTTTTTGTCTGTTATTGGTAGTGAATAGAGATTATTATGTTTGCTTGCAGAGTAAAGCTGATGCCTTTGAGTATGCTGACCAAATTCTAGAGAAATGGTATCCAACTGTTGAAGAGGGAAACAATAAGGGAATTGTTGTTCTTGTAACTAGTCAAAAGGAAGGAGCAGTAACAGGAGGCCCTGCATTTGTCCAAGCTGTTGGAGAAAGTGTTCTTGACTCCACTGTCTCAGAGAATCTGCCTGGTAACTACGCTCTTCCTTTAAATTTTTAAGTGTTATGTCTTTATTTCTCTATGTTTTTTGCATGTAATTTAGGAATGTTTAGATGGATCCTTGATCCTTCCAATGTTGACTCTCAAGGCTTATTCCATATTTAACATTGCCATGACAGTGCATCACTCCATCTCGTCATAAGCACTAGATACATCTTTATCTGCTATAACTCACACATATAGTCAGCCTCCATTGTTATATGAGTCAGAGACTAAATCATAAGCACTAAATCCTTTTTTCAAGCTGCAACGATATAATACTATTTCAGATGTCATTGATCTTAGAGATGAGGAATTCAGACATTGCTTGTGTTTGCTCATGCTGCAAATCTTCTTGTGGGTTTAAATGCCGTCCGTGTTAGACATAAGGAATATCTCTGTAATGGTGAAATGTCCAATTATTTATTTAACCATGAGCAGCACTTAATATGTGTTAGTTAAGATTCGCCAGTCATGCTGATTAAATATCTGTTTTGCAATTCCAGTATTGGCGACAGAAGAGAAGTACAATGAAGCAGTGGTTAGTAGTGCTAAGAGATTAGCAGCTGCCATTGATGGGCTTCCTGATCCTGGTGGCCCTAAGTTCAACGACAATAAGCGAGAATCTAACTTCAAAACCAGGGAAGAGACAGAGGAGAAGAGGGGACAATTCGCTCTAGTGGTCGGAGGTCTATTGGTCATTGCTTTCGTGGTTCCTATGGCACAATACTATGCTTATGTTTCCAGGAAATAGGTAAAATTTGTTAGACTTGCCTCTCAAATTATGCCCTTGAAGTTTCAGAGAAACTCGGTGACATATAGTTGTACAAATGTTAGTGTTAAACTGGTCAATTAGAACATTAAAATCGGAGGGTAGGCACAAATCTTCAGTTTGTGCTAATGGAATGTGTATTGGGAATGAAGGCTTGATGCATTATTATTTCAATGGTATCATACGATGAAAACCATGAGAAAAGGGATCAAACAGCTTCATTTATGAGAAAATAAAGCCTTTACTCCATTGATTATAAATAATACATGAGAATTATGCAAGCCATGTCAAATTGTATAAATTGAACTCATAGTATCCGAATTAACTTCCAGGCACAAAGTACAATATTTGTCAGAACTTAATATTACCAATGGCTTTAATTAGTTTCAGCCATCAAACAAATGAGGAAAAGAATAAATATCACTGTAAAGAAATTGGGTCTTTAGAACTTGAGATTGAGAAGGAAAGGCATTTTATCAGAGAAAGGTGGATCAGAATATTTTCCTGTGAGTATCTGTGATGAAACATATTGATTTGCAGCCTCAGTATAATGGATTCCATCCCAATTCACATACTCTGTACTATCATTGCATGCTTTGACTGAGACTGTAGTTCCATTCAAAACTTTTGTTTGCCCACAATTGATCCGACTATCATAGTTCAATGGCGGTCCTCCATAGCCACAGCAAGCCATTATGGGTTGCTCAAAACCTGCATATTGAAATCCAGAAAAGATCAAATTTCTTATCTTTCTTCATCTTCCCGCATTTATTGTAACACTAATTTAAGAAGAGAGGAGGTATACTAACCATATCGGGAATAGTTGGCAATAAGGTTAGATTTAATTGTATAGATATCAACATATGTGACATTTGAATCGGTATATTGGTCCTGTAGTTTTTTGCAGAGAGCATGAAGCTGCAGATTAAAAAGTTTAGCAGCTTGATTATGCCCACTGACGCATCCAAGCTCATCAAGCTTTGATGGATCAGTTCCGAACTTGGCAACATTTTGAGGCAAGCATCCAAGAGGACCTGTGTTGTGTATCCAAAACTTTCTTGCTCCTTGATCATATAATTTCTGCAGCAAGAAAAGGCAAAGCCAACCATAGATCAAACAGTTGAGAATTTGATGTTTTCTTCCTTCCCAGATAAAACACTAAATAAAGAGAAGATAATAAGTGTAATGAAGCAAACCTTGATTCCGGTTTCCAATTCTACTAAAATATTTGGAATTGATGCAACTATTTGATCAAATGTTTGGGAATAGAATGCACCAGCAAGATCATTTTGCCCTATATCAAACATGTACAGGGCATTCTGAAAGTAGTCTTCTGTTGGGAGATACTTATCAAATTTCCTACCTACAAGAATTAGAAAATACACAAATAAATAATTTACTTCTTTACATATTTAAGCATGACTTTTTTTGAAAAGTATGTACATTTTTATCAAACTGAGTGCAGAACAAAACCAATCAAGCTTTCAAGGTTCAACAAAAAGATTTTATACGAAAAATCTAATTTACGCACCTTTGGCTATCAATTCAAGAGCCCTTGCTTTGAATCGGAGAAACTGATTCACTTGAAGTCCAAGTGAAAACGGGCTAACTGATGTTGCAGTTGCTGGAAGTATTTTAGATCCTGCGGCTGCAAAGTTGCATCCTTTCCGAAAATTTGGTAACCCAACAGACTCCAAATAGGCATTTAGGAAAGGAAGATCCATTGCATCCACTACAATCATTTCCAAACAAGATTTAAAAACAGGAAAAAAAAAACATGGACTCAATCTGTTGGCAATTAGTGCTTTTTTTCTACTTGAAAACAGAGTTCTCATAAAAGAGAAAAGGAAATGGAATTATAAGTAGAGCAAAATATTAATAAGCCACTAAAATCTCTTCATGGAAACAGAGCATTATCCAAAGGAAAAACAGAGGTAAGATTACTATAAATTGGAAAGGAATGCGAGAGATTTACTGAGGAAATCTATTGTGAGACGGCCATCGCAGTATCTCCCAGATGGATTTTGGAAGTAAATTTTTCCATATGGTGGATTGATGCTTTCCAAGCCAGCAGCAATAAGGTTACCAGTGTCAGAATTGGAATCACCAAAGTTAAAAACAGCAGCAAAATTGAAGTCTATGGAACGAACAAGAGGGAAAAAGTAGATGACAGAGATGAATTTGAAAATGTGAAGGAAACAATTATTGGTTGCCATGGACAGGGTAGGAGCTGTAGAGTGAGGGGATCTGTTTTAATCCAAAACAAAGATCAAGAACTAGGAAGATGATGAGAGAAATAAATATGTGGCTGTCATAACGATGTTAGGTACCAACCGCTAGAGAGAAATATATTAACCCCAAATAAAAAATACATACAAGGAAATATTGAAAAATTTGGAAGTGGTATATATCTATTTAGGGAAACTATTTATAGACAGAAAGATATTTTGCTTCACGATTACACTAACTACAATGGCAAACAAAATTCTTTTGTTTATGTATGCATAGTTAAAGGTAGAAACTTTACTTAGAAAATCAACAATGAGACGGCCATCGCAGAACCTCCCTGACGGAGTTTTGAAGTAAGTTTGTCCATTAGGTGATTCAAGGAGAATGCCAAGACCAGCAACAAGGTTACCGGTGTCGGAGTTAGAATCGCCGAAGTTAAAAACTGCTGGATAATTAAAATCAATCGATTTTGCTTTCAATGGAGGGATGATGAATAATAGTAGGACAAGAATATGGAAAGCACAGATCCTGGTAGCCATGGAAATAGCTCAGAACTCAGAAGGACATGTACTGTCGAGAGGAAGTTGATGTTTTTAACGTTCATGGTAAACGTTTGCTTTGAAGTTTGGATTGTTGAAAAGCTAAATGAGAACCAAAAGCAAAGTAATTTTTCCAATTTTGTTTCCTGAATCTTTGAGTGTAACATATAATTCGTCAATCAAATGGCTTGCACCCATGAAAAATAGCAATGTATAATTGAAAAAAGAAAATGGTTTAATTTCGAGAAAATGAAAAGCTGAGGCATTCCGCAAGTGAGACAAACCCGGGCAACACTGTGCAAGCAAAGAGTTGAATCTCCCTTCCACGAATAGTTATCTTGTGTGCACGCACAAGACTACAGCTAATTTTGCATTCAACTGCACTCAAATCTGAAACATCTGCACATTTATTGCCGGTTTTTGGAACAAATTAATAATAATTTTAAATTTTATTTATAATTTAAAATAAAAAATTAAATTGAATTTTATAAAATTATATTTAAAATAAATTCTTAAATAAAAATACATTTGTATTTATTTTCTAAAATACTCTTTACATAATAATCTAATAAAAATAAATAATAAGCACCAATTTATATTTATTATATACAATATAATAACTTTTTATTTTTTCTACTAAGATGTAAATAATACACTTACATTCCACCTTAGCTAATTAATTAATTAATTATATAAATATAATATATAAAATAATTATAATATTCATTGTAATAGTCATCTTTAATTGGTATAAATTGCCTCTGTTTAAGAAAAAAAAGTGTAAAATGTTTTATTCAATTGACTAATTAATTTATAAACTATAAAAATATTTGAAAAAGTTATTATTATTGTTAATTATATTTGAAAACATTAGTATATAGGACAAAAACTGTAGATCCAAAAAAAATAAGGAAAAAAAGAAAATATTTCAATCTATAAAGAGGTAGTTATGTCAAATAAAGTTTAATTGTTTATTATTATGATCAAGTTTCATAAAATAAATAAGTTAAATAAGTAAAAAAAGATTAAAAAATTGAATTTATAGAAAAAGTGAGTGGTTTTATCATAAAAAATTGAAGTGTTTAATTTTGTGAAATTTGCTTGAAAATTCCACTAATTTTTATAGAATTTAGTGCAATTATATTTAATTTTAAATACGAAAACATAGATTTTTAAATAAATTGCACGTACAAAATTCATTTATTGCAAACGGACTGTTAAAAAAATAGTCTTGTCTTCTCATGTAAAGTTCAAACTCATTAGACATGTCCATAGACCGTTGACCGTCATATGAAGAATGGTTTCAATCAGTTTGTTCGTAGTGTGGAAATGGATATTAATATATACAGTTTGTCATCAAACAAGCAATAGAACACGAATCAAAACATTTTGTACTGAAATTGTTATAAAAAAAAAAAAAATAATAAAAAAAAAAGCTTGGAAGGTCGCCGCTTATAAAAATATGCCATAATTTTAGATGGAAGTGAAATATGACATTGTAAACTATACGCAGTATCCACTTCTAATTCTTGTGATGAATGGCGACCCCTCACAACTGTGCAAGCTATCTCATTTGAGCAGTTTAAGAAGGGCAAATGATCTGACCCATAAGATGGAGGAGCTTAGAATGTCCAAGATCTTTCTCATGACACTTGCATTTTCTATTATCTCGTGCTCATCATTTGACCTTTTAGCAGCTGCTATTCTGGATTTAAGAGCCTTGTTCTCACTTTTAAGCTGCAAAATAAAATCTTATAGAACTTCATATATCGAATAGAATATGAGCGTGTGCATGTACATCTGTACTGTTTCATACTAATAACTTATTCAAACATGGAGTGAGACAATTTCCAAAATTGTCTATCACGAACTCTTTTGGAGCCAAAGAAACTCGGGTAAGGATGTTGCAGAAAAGCGAAGCAACATGCCCAGCATTTTATGTCTTGCTTTGGAAGACATGGTATTGGCAGCCACAAATATCTTGAATGATTATCCATAGTCATTGCAACAACATTATGCTCGAGTATTTTATTTACCTCCTCGATGGAAAATACAAGCTCTTCCAAGGCCTGCTGCAATGAGGAAATTGTTTGTAGAGAAATATCTTCACAGGCAGATTCCAAATCATCAACTGAATTAGGATCAAATAATATTCCTTCCAGTCTGAATAGATCCCCGAGAAACTCCACATCTTCTACATCCAGTCTCTCCCTCAACTACACGAAGTCAATCTGTATTAAAAGATAAAAAGGCTATTGAACAACAATGTGACAACGTAGAGCCTCACCCTATTAAGAATTCTTTCACATGACTCATCTTTAGAGGGAGCAACAGCACCGTGCTGCTTGGCAAGTTTATCTTCAATGCGATTAACAAAAGGTGATGCCTTTATATGCTTTGCCCTGCCAAAATGTCAAATCCAAAAGTGGACTGTCATGAAATGAATTTTCATTTTGCTAAATGATTTCATTTAATAGAATCAGCGTTGCATCTACCTACTGTGACGCCTAATTTTATCTGTCATATGAAGAAAAACAGCCCAAGTTTTTTATTTCAATACCTCGTACCAAAGCGAAGGGTGGATAGAGTTTCTGTCGCATTTAAAGTACTCGGTGAACAACAACACAGCAATACAGTCCTAGAGTTCCCTCCCTGTAAGATGAGAAACTGCAGGCTGTCGATATAAAGTTTGTTATAAATGAGGTGACATGGATTGCACTGGGAAAGACTAACCAGAGCATCTTGGAGAATCCGAGTAAGCTTGGAATCACGATAAGGGATGTGGCTTGCTTTGGTTGGTGAACCACATGTCAGAGCATTTATTACATTTCCTAGGGCAGACAAAGATTTGTTTATAGTCTTTGCTTCTTCAAGAACTTTCCCTTCAGCTCCAGTTTTTTCTACCTTCTCTGACCCTGCTAAGTCCACAAGAACTACTTTTCCAGTTTTGGCCCTGCCGACAGCACAAAAATTTTGAAGATGAATTCATTTGAAACATTGATGACAGACAACAAAAAAGAAACAGCATTACCTCGTCTCTGTCAGTTCTCGCTGAACTGTGAAAATGTAAATACAATGGCTTCTACTGCTGGACATATTCATTTCTATCCACGACGTCAAGTGTCAACACAAAATAATTCTGAAGATTAATGGCAACTGTACTCGACGAGAAAAGTAGGGGAGACAGCAGGTGATATATTGGCAGAATATTTCTTTTAAACAAATGATATTCACATGAAAGACATAAGTTGAAACTCATTAAGAACAAAAGGAAAAGATACGAGTCTCTCCAACTGCTCTGTTAACTATCCCACTCTGCAAAATCAACCTCTATATTAGAAGCTGGACTATTTACTAGAAAATGAAGTAGTTCTGTGGAAACTTTATCTTACAGATAAGCTATGTAAAGCTTCTGCTGGGTCTGAAACAGAAATCTGAATGGGAAATTAAAACACTCACGAGTGAGTGGACACGTAATTAAGAAGCACTTAATGAGCAAGTCATGAATACATATATTATGATATACAGATACGATAAGTTATCTCAGTTTGAACAGCCAAGAGATGCCGTGTCAGTTGTTGTGCCATATGATGAGTTTAAATATATATACCAAAAAACAATCTTATAAAGTTCAAAACAAGACTACTGATTCGAAACATCCTTTAGTTGCATATGGCTTGGGAATTCAATCTACAAAGAGAGTAGCCAGTGAGAATGGACAAATGAAACGAAGACAGCATAAAAGAAAAATTCCCGTTGCAATTTATTTAGAAAGCAGCATACCAAGAGATTCTACTTGAGAATTCTCAAAACTATGATTAAGCATAACATTTCATGCAAGAAATAAACTCGCCTCTTTTACCCCAGATAGTATTATTCCTTGCACTTTACTCTCCTTAATCAATATATTGTCCTTTGCCAAATCCAGAAGATCCCTAGAAAATCGAAAGCAGAGACATTCAGTATTAAGAACAATCAAAGAACTAAGCTCAGTAACATGTGTTGGAACATTTTAGTGGGTTTACCATATCACTTCTATGATCATGGATTGGGGAATGAACAATAAAAAATGAATTAAAGACGTTTTAGATAAAGTCATAATCTCAAGTACAAATATGGATCAAACGCACCTGACTTTCTCCATATAGATTTCCACCTAAAGACACACAAACAGTTGCCATTTTTTTAGCATGCGAGATAATCATATTGAAGCTAGCAAGTAGGCCATTTAAGAGTAAATATGTCTAATACCATTGACAACTTTATTGAGTACTTGTCTGAACCATCAGCTGATTTCGTACACTGAAATAGCCCATCTACTACTCTTGGAAGTAATCCTTTTGTCAACTCATCACGTTCTAGGATGTTGGGTCCCTAGTAATATGTTAAATTTCTCTGCGTATAAGGTTTAACATATATCGGCAACATTTATGGAACATTTGTATGAGATCTTCATGTTACCTCCATACTGTATGTCTTCCCAGCTCCTGTCTGTTAATAGATGCGCAATCAAAATTTCGGAGTGAGACAGATAAATTGAACAATTTCATCATAGAACAATGAAGGGAGTCAATTTTTATGCATGTAATGGCCCCCTGAATTAGTCAGTCGGTTGAATCATTTCTCCCTTATCTATTTAGATCACAATTTATCGTCACTTGAAATCTTTAAAGCTAAAATCGGTGCTTATCGACATAAGATAAGCTACGCAATTGATGAATGTGAACAAGAAAATTATTGCCCCATCAGAATTTTTAATAGTTATTTCATTTCCTGATCTAGATAGGTCAATTAATTGTACAGTATGATTCAAGTACTTGAAAGAAATGCAAAATCCAATTCTAACATTTGTGCGGCATATATATTGAGATCTTTCTTTTAGAATATTAAATATGAAAGCATAGGATCCTCGTAACCAAACTATAGACAAATTACAAAATCTTACCTGTCCGTAAGTGATGATTGTTCCATTTATTGCGTTAACAGCACCTGCTTCATACACATTAAACGTAGTTCAGGAACTCAAGCTTACTTTTACAGCTCTGTTAAGCATAAAATCCAAAACTGAGTTCTGAGTCATACCTTGAATAATAGGCAAGGCTAAAAATTGATAGACATCAGATTGCACAGATTCTTCATAAAACACTCTATCAAAACTAAAGGTAGACTCTTCTTCTTTTTCATCCTACAAAAAAAAATCAACAGAAATCACCAAAACAATGGATCGATTCTTTGTGTATACTGATAATTAATATATTAATAAAATATTGAATAGAATTATATAGCATTTCTTTGTGGTAAAGTGAAATACCTTGAAAATGAAGGTTTCAGTGTCCAGACTGCGAATGCAAACGCTATCGCCATAATCTCTTTTCTCCTTTGAGCTCAAAGGCCTGAAGCGACAACATACCGTTATATTTGACATTGCTTTCTGCGAATACAGAGGATTCCATTCAAATTAGTCATAAAAAATTGAACGAAAACCTAAAGAAAAATAAATGAAGGGACAGAAAGGACTTGCTCTAATTCGTAATGAAGAAAATTGAAAGACGTTTGATTACGTGCTTAGAGGCTGAGAAAAAAGGGACACAAAAACTTGAAATCTCGTATTATATGACTATCAATGCTTTGATCACTCAGAAACTTCTATGCAGTCCGTTTGGTTGTCGAGAAAGCAAAGGAAAATGAAGCAAAACCTGATTTCAAATACTACAAAAATTTGAAATGTGTCTTAAAGGACTAAAACGTCTGTAAAATTCAAAATAATTATCACGAAATTTGTCATACAGAAACTCGCAGTTATTGTGAATGCTCGATTGGCGGGAAAAGAAGCGTTAAAATGAAACTAGGCGGTTGAGCTTTATGAGTTTGGCGTGTCTGAAACGCCGCGTATTATAATATACAATTCCCGATGGGCTACACGGCACTCTCACCAAATTAGTGACCTATTTCTCGCGCCACCGAATAAAAAGACCAGTTAATCATGCGCTTACTTTTTTTAAAAGTTTATCATGCATTTGCTTTATTCGAGTTGTATACAATTTTTATAAATACAACATTTCTTTTCAAAATCATTCAATTTATATTTTTTTTAATCAAATTCGGGCTTTCATTAAATTAAACTCAAGCTTTAAATTTCTAAATTTTTTTTCGTTAATCAAAACTCAATTGATTTTCTTTCATTTACATATCTAATTATATCTAATCTTTTTGTGTAAAATTACTATTTTAGAGATTATTACTTTTTTTTCAAAAATTAAAATATTTAATCTTGTCAAATAATAAATGTTTTTTTAAAATTTAAAAATATCATATAAATTAAAAAAGAAAAAAAATCATTATTGAAAATTTAAACAGTCATATGAATGATATTACCGATCAAATTAATTTATAATAGTATTTTTGTTTCTATATATTTATTATTTTTTATATTTTTTTTTAAATTTAAATTTATTATAAAACGATCGTGATGTATTTATTACTAGATTATTATTGATTTATGAATTTTTCATTCTTAACAAATTATTAATTTTTTACAAATTGTAATAAATTATATAAATTGATTTATTGTCATTAATTTAATATATCTAAACACGAATTGAAACTATAATTATTAATGATGTGTAAATGATAATATTAAAAAAAAAAAAAGAAATTATTACTTCATTTTGGAACATATTGCTTAGTGAAATGTGACAGCCATTCCTGTTATTACTTTGTGAAATGTGCCACGTGTAGAGGAACAGAAGTAATTTCAAAAAGGCCACTCACAATAACTTCCACGTGTCAAATCCATCGGAGCTCACAGTGGGTTAAAATTTGTTATTCTCAACCGCGTTCAAATTTCTCTTGCTCTTGCATCGAAGCTTTGTTTAACTTCGTCCAAAAACCCACAAAACCCTAAACTATCCGCCGATCATGGCGGACCCAAAGCTCGATCCTGCCGTTCCTCCGGGTCTCCACTTGGTCTCTGCATTCCTTGCCATGGAGCCCACTGATTCCTTAATATCAATAGCAAGGTAAACACTTAAGCCTCAATTAATCGTATATTTACAGAAATGCATTTGCAATAGCCACGAGACTGAACTGATAGAAGTTTTTGATTTTTGCATGTGTTGATTGAAAAGCAGAGCTTGTGGGGGAGGTTTGGTTACAGAAAGAATGCAGAGGTTTATTTGGGACCATTGTATAAGCAAAGCGGTAAATAGTTTTCCTTATGCACCGTAAGTTACTATTGATAGCGAATATTTAGTTTAATTTCAATTTTAATGTTCATGATTTGAATTGGAAAGAAGGAATTAAAATTTTTAAAAGAAGGATTTTTGGGACTTGAGGTTAGCTTTTAAAGATAGGCCTGTTTCATGATCACAAAGCTTGGTTCAGTTGTGTCCACATTGCAGATTGGAGAAGGTAGTTCACATTACTTGAAGAATTTCATGAAGAAGCTTATATTTGAGATTGAATCAAGCTGTATAACTGTTTTGGATGAGTTATATGAACAATATGGTCGCTGCATGACTTCATTCAAGGTAAGGCGTCTTCTTGAGGAAGCATTCCTTATTGTGTTGATTTTCATGCTTAAGTACTTGAATTATGTTTAACGTGATTTCTATCCTTATAGGATGATCTTTCGGGCAAAGGAAATTCTAGGATCTGCAAATGCATTTCTTTTCTTTTTCCTGATGGTAATAAACAAAATCTTGTAATATTGGTTCACTGGTTATTTATAGTTCCACATCTGCTCCTCCGTGATTTATGATTTGACACTTTCAGGGTGTTCTGGACCTCCAAGTTCTCCAAAGTCAAGGAAGTTGGTGGTTCCACTGCACTGTTCACTCAACATGCTTGAAGGAGACACTGGGTACCGTATGCGTCATTTGTTTTTTATGTATCCAATACATATTAATGACATCCTCGTTGGGAATTGGATAATTAAAATTGGGTTTTAAACTTCAGCATTGCTGGGGAGCAGTCAGTGCTTGTTTTCCTTAATTTTTTTTTTTTTTTGAATATTGTCACATAATATATTATAGTTATCAGCATTGTAAGAAGATTTCTGCTTTCTGTCTGTGTGTTTTTTGGACCAGATAAACTGATGTATATTAGTTCCTATTGGCATGGTTGCGCAGGTGTGCTGTTTGGCCATCAAGCTTATATTTGTCAGAATTTGTGCTTTCTTTTCCAGACATCTTCTCCAATAAATCATGTTTTGAGGTAAGTTACAATAGCAGGGTGTGCTCTCATATCTGAATTTTGAACTATAAAATTTTATTTATAGAAGTAATCAATAAGTTTAATTAGTTTTTGCCTGCTATTAGTGTCTGATTATTTAACCTTTCATTTCATATCTTTATAGAAAAGATTAAAGTTATTTTTCGTGTTCCTTCCGTAGAGTAGCATTTGATTTCCCTCCTACATTTCTCCAGTGTACAAAACATAGAAGCATTGTCTTTTATGATTATTATTAATTATTATTTTCTCCAGGACAATAGAGCCTTATTTTTTCCAATTTACGTTTTCTCAAGCTGTTCAGCTTACCGAAAAATGAATGCAGGTTGGTTCTGGTGTTGGTTTGGTTGGGATCTGTCTTTCTCATGTAAAAGCTTCTAAGGTATGTATTTGGCTTCAGAGAGAAGTGTTGCTATCATTGAAATAATTCTTTACTTCCCAATATTCCAGACTTGATTTTTATTACTACTTTGGCTTTTCAATTGGGTGTATAGTCTTGTGCAACAAGAATAGGGCTGACGAGTCTAAAATCAGGAGGCTTAAAGTTATAGTTCAAGAAGTAATTGTTGAAAACTTTCTTGTGGTCTGGGTGGTTGCTGTGACATAATATGGCTTATTATGATTACATAATACAATGAAGAATGAACTTGAAATATCTGTGCATTTGATGCAGGTTATATTAAGCGATGGTGACCTGTCAACCTTGGCTAACATGAAGCTTAATTTGGAGTTGAACCACTTGAGAGCTGACAGTGGCATGCAAGCAGGATTTACACAAGATCTAAATGTGGTGAGTAAACTTAAGGAATGGCACAAATTAAGTAATATCTTTGAGTTTTGTGTATAAAGGAGATGAAATGATTTGGTGATCGCGACAATGTTTATTCCTCCATCTAATGGTTTTTCACTTAAGCAAATAGTTGAGCATATTATGTTGTATCCCATACGTTTTTCTGTTAATTTTGCTACATAAATCTTGCATGTGCAAGTGGATTTGTACCCAAGTAAAATATGTAGGAGATTTGCTGAGACAACTGAAAGGTGGTTGTTTTAGTTTCTGTGGCAATTGGTACTTCTATGGAGTGAAATTTTATACTTCAAATTTTGTGGGTATTCTTCTTGAATCCTAAGGAAATTTAATAAAGATGAGAACCAAGTAAGGATTATAGGAAATGATTATACAGACAGGAGGCAAAAGTTGAAATGGACAATATATCTCAGGTGAAATGCATCCATATGCCTTGGGAATCTGCAACAAAGAATGAGCTTCAGGAGTTCATGCCTGACATCATGTGAGTGCTGTACTTGCCAATTTTCTTTCCCCATTGTGTCTGTGCTCGCAGTTAATTCCCAATATTACTGTCTGGGATTTTGCTAGCATGACATCCATCCGTACATCTGATGCAATATCTTTTAGCTTGTTATGGGAATTTAATAGTGCAATTTATTGGCATCTTTTTACTGAAACTATTGTCATATGCTTCATTTATCTTTATACAGTTTGGGTGCAGATATAATCTACGATCCATCTTGCCTTCCATATCTTATTCAAGTACTAGTCATTCTTTTGAATCCAGTGAAAGCATGCCCCAAGTCTCAGACGCGGAACTTCTGCGGTGATGTTAGAATCGATGGTACTGATGAAGGGGAAGCTTCTTACGCCTACGTCAACGATTCAGATGGATCTAAGGTTAATCAAATTAGCTATGAAATTGATGTTTGTCAAGTTGAAGGACCTGATAATGGTTCTTCACACGGTGGTGGACGGACGAAAGGCTCCATGGCTTATTTTGCCTGTGTTATCCGCAATATCGACACATTCCGTTATTTTCTCCGACTAGCAGAGCAGGCTAACCTTACAGTGACAGACATAACCAAAACACTAAGGCCATTGGATTTGCTTCCTTACATGCAGTCATACAATCGATCGAGTATACGTTTATTTGATATTACAAGCAAATAACGGCTCTTATTTGCCGTCGCTTTCATGATGTGTTTGGTACTTTGTCTTTTCTAATCCTAACTTGTTGATCCTTAAACATCTCTCTGTCCTATCCTCTTACGTTCACGTTCTGCTAGATTAGATTTTTTTGGATAAGGATATTGTTCTTATTGTGATCTAACATCGAGATTCGTAACGTTATAGAAAATTCAATGAAATTGAATAATTAAATATAGTTTAGTTTAGTTTAAGTACTATTAATTAATTATTTAGTATTACGTTATTGTGATTAGACTCTTAAGTGGGCTGTGAATTCAGCCAAGCAAAAGTGTCAATGCTATTGGCTATTGGTTACTCTGCTTGTTGGAAAATTTATTTATATAAAGTATATTTTTAATAAGAGAATTACCGGTATATCCTACATTTGTAAATATTGCAAAGTCATATCATATAAATATAATATAATTGAGTGTATATATGTTAAATAATTTCGGCTTTTGGAAAAAAAAAAGTTCTTTATTTTTTTTTAATTTTTATTAAAAATAATGGAAAAGGTTAAGTTTTTTCATTTTTTTAATTTATCATTTTACTGATAATTTTTTAACATTTTAAAATATATTTATTAAAAAAATAGAATTATTAAATAGTTAATTAATTTAAAATTGAGTTCATACATATCATTTAACTTTTGAACTTTAATAAAAAAAATTTCAATAAAAAAATCTTACAGCATTCTAAATTATAAATTCTTAAATTATAAAGTGAATCTCTGTAAATTTTATTTTTTCTAATTATTTCAAATCTATTTACACTAAAAACAGTGATTTTAATATTTTATTTATTTTTTATATATAAAATATTAGTTTTATACACGGTTAATATAATTTTTAAAATAATAATTTAGTAAAAAATACCGAAATGAATTTATAAACTGCGGATTAAAATTAAGGGATTAGATAGTAATTTTAATTTAAATTATTTAACTGATAAAATGTTTTGTTTTTTAGATGGTGTCCGAAGTTAGGTACGAAATTCGATGAGTTGACGTGTATTTTTGACCCCACCCTGCAGAGTGATTTTGTTGTCCCAACGCTATACAAAGCTAAGACATACACTCCTTCGCTCCAACGGACGGTCACTCAATCTTACAGAGACGACGGTGGACAGAGAAGTTAATCAATCATTCAAAAGAAAGCAAAAATGGGAGGACAAAAACAAAGAGAGGTAGAGGTGATCCACTCATGGTCTGCTCCAAGATCTCTCAGTACCTCTCTCATGTACTCTTTTGCTCAGGTAAGGTTTCTACCTTTCCTTCTATCTTCTTTGCTTGATTTTTCTTATCACTTTATTTTTTTTTTCCACTTTGAAAAATTGATAAGATATTGAAAGTAATTGATCATTTTACAGTGTATTGATTAATTCCTACTTAACTAATTTGTCTATTTGCTTTGTGTTCTGTTAAGAGAGAGGATACAGAAGTGCTTGATGAACCTTTATATGCAACTTTTCTAAAGGTGACAGGTCTGGATAGGCCCTACAGAGAAGAGGTTTTGTCCAAAATGGTATGCAAAATGTTTAATAATCATCATGCTCCGCACCTTTCTTACTTAATGGTTATTTATTATTTTCTAATGAATAGCGTTCCATGCATAAGTGCTTCTGTCAGGCAGAAAAACAGGATTTCTTAGGTGCTTATGTGCAAATAGTTGAGTTTTGTTTTGAACTTGAATTTACTTTTGCCTGGAAGTGGAAAGTTAAACAGAATAAGTCAAGGGTTGTTCGATTTGCTTTTGTTAGACTAGAATGATCCCCAAATAACAACTGTTTCTATTGCTGCTGTCATCATAATTCTTTGCCCTTCTGCATTCTCTTTCCTTGTCTATGCATTTCTTATTCCAAGAATCACAACAGGATAATTGAGGTTCTAGATGGACATGTACCCTGTTTTTGCATTTGACAGGGTGATGATATATTTAATTTTTATTGGCACTTTTGTTTTCTCCTTCTATTCTGGACACTGAATTGGTTTGTTTTGCTGGATATAGGAATCTGATGGAAGTAAGGTTGTAAAAGAGGTTATTTTTGGAACAGGGGAAAAGAAGTATCGGTTTTGTAAGGTAATGTGCAAGCGGTTATAATTGCCAAACACAAGTTGAGAAAAAATTATTAATACGCTAATTATGTACACAAGCGGTTATATTATGTACTATCTTCTTCAGAATTATATCAAGTGGACAATTGTAATGTATATCTGCTTTAATGATGGAAACAATCCTCGAATCTTCCTTTTCTAATTTCATTTTTTTGTCCTGAAGTTTATTGAGATCAATTTATATTGCTGGATCCTTGAGAATTTCAAGCTCTGTATATTGTTGGCAGTAACTCAAACTAAATGATTATCCTTTTATATTTCCTTTAATTTTCAGAAAATGGAAAAAATTAGCTAAGTTTTGTTAAAAAATAAAAAAGCTTTTTTATTTGTCATCAACAGGAGCATCTTAAAATGAACTTGAATTTATGATGCCACGGAATCACCTTAGTTCTCACAAATCACAGGGGAAAGAAAAGAGCTGAATTCTTTTAGTCACCAACTGAAGCATCATGTGATACAAAATTTTTATGTTGGCTGGACTAGTTCGGGTTTCAGTTCATGATTTGTAATTAAAACTCATTTTCCTTTCTCTATCTACAGAATATATCAAAGCAACGTGTACCTGGTCTGCACAGTGATTTAATGAAGAAAGGAAAGCATTTTATATTGATACGTAATCCACTTGATATATTGGTAAGACATTGTAAATGAATCATTAAATATCTGGCCTTTGCCAAGCATATAAGATTTTATTTGTTACCACTATCTCCATCCTGTTGTATAAATTAATATTGAAAGTTGAAAGGGTTATCCTGCAAAATGGCAGTAATCTCGAGTTTAACTAACTGATCTGGACCTTGTAATATGCTGGATTTAATTATTCCTGATGCCATTAACTGACTTATACTTTCGCTCCTGTTCCATTTGTTTTTGTTTCCTTTCCAGCCATCTTTTGAAAAAGTTGTGCCACCATCTTTTCTTGAGTTGGGTATGGCAGAGTTGGTCTCCATATACAGTGACCTCTCTCAGTTGGGAAAGCCCCCACCTGTTATTGATGCAGCCGACCTTGAACAGGATCCTGAGGTTCTAGATTCTGTTATTTTTATTGATTTTCCTTTTTGTTTCCACCATATAAATTGTTAGATGGCTTGCCATCGTTTCTTTGTACAAGATAGTAATTCTTATTTTTTCTGAAAGTCACCCTATATTTGTTCTCTAAATTTTGCTTTTGAGACTGTTTGACCACATCAATCTGCAGGGCACCTTACGTGGTCTTTGTGAAGACTTGGATATTCCATTTGATAATGCAATGCTTAGGTTTGTTGGACTATTTCCATTTGAAAGTTGATTCTTGTTTGTTTTGTGATAAAATAAGCTTTATTTTTTTTTTGCTATATTTCTTTATTTACATACAACATACGAGCATATAGGTAAAACATTGTCAATATAGAGCCTGGTGGTCTGCTGAAATTTGATAAATTTGCCATGGATTAATACTCATGGATTCTGATTTTTATTTTTTTTTAATTTTCTTCCCTATTGATATTTGGACTTCAATTTTTCTCATAGACAAGTTTTGGTCCACATATTGCTAGATGGGAAGCTGGTCCGAAACCAATAGATGGCATTTGGGCCCCATGGTGGTACAAGAGTGTTCATCAATCAACCGGCTTCACTGAACCAAGAAAGTATCCTAAGGTATGCAGTTTGTGTTTTATTTCTTGATGCAAACATAAAACTCATATATCAATTCCTTTTTCACTAAAGCAGAGGAGTTGAGTTATTTATTTTCCATGGAATTGTATTTCTACAGATTTTGTGCGTCCTTATTGAAAAAAGATTCTTTCAGACATTGATTTTGAGTCCTTATTGATATTCATCCTTATGTCCCAGTTATTTTCCATAACGTTTTATAGTAATTTTGGTGGAGAATAGGATATCTAAAACATTTTTGAAAGGCTGCATTTTTTCTTTTTTCTTTTTACCAAGAAGTGGTTGGTCCTCCTTAAAGGCGATTTCAGACTTCTTGCGAATCGGTAGTAACTTATGTGCTTTCCAAAGCATTCACTTCTTTTATAAGGCATTTTGACTGATTAGTTTGATTGATATTATTGTTTCTTTTAAATATGAAAAATTTTCAGCTTCTTTTGCATGAGCATATCATTATAAGGTCTTTAATCTCCATTGCTCCTTTTATTTACTTATGCCCTTGTTTTACTTCCTTGTTAGCCATTTCCTTTTTCTCTGTATGACTTGTTGGAACAAAGTCTACCATTGTACAATATGCTTAGGAAACATGTGAGACGAACATCAGGTCTTTTGAAGAGCCCGTTACCTCCTCCAGATATTCCAATTCCTGCAAATGAGAAGCTGCTTGCATGGGTTGGAGATGAGATTCTACCTCGTGAAAGTGCCAAGGTATGAGGTGTGACTATGGGAAACTTTGGATCCACTGTTTATGAAGTTATACTGAAGTGAAGGTCTTTTGACTTCTATCAGGTTTCTGTATTTGACTCAGTAGTCCAAGGAGGTGATTCAGTCTGGGAGGGACTTCGAGTATACAATGGGAAGATATTTAAGCTTGAGGAGCATTTAGATAGGTTAGTCAAAGACTGGTCAAACTTTTGGCAAGATTGGCACTCACGACTTCATGATGACATATATGTACAATGGGCATGTATTGGCTTATTTTTTATAAGGGGTGCCAAACTAAATTGGGATTCAAAATGTCGTGGTAAGATTTGTTCATGAAGTTTTAATATCAGCTAAGTTGGAACCATTATACTAACATATCAATTGACCATGCAAATAGTAACCTTGGATACAATTAAGAAGGTCTATAACTCGATTTCAACAGACTGATATTTATTTTTTTAATAATTTTTATTTTCTTGTTTATTTCTCCGCTATGTTCTTTTTGTGCCTACCATTAGTTTCAAAAGTGGTTTCCTTTGGTTCTTCTCGATGGAATTATGAGTTCCATGAATTTGGCTTCTCTTGAAAACTACTGTTTTTTTTCAAAATGAAAAGAGATTCTTCATCTCGCATTCCATTTCCTCTTGTGATTGTCTTATTGGTGGCTGGACAATAGAATCCCCCATTTCTGAAACAATCTGATTTGGGTTTACTTTTCATTAGGTTGTTTGACTCAGCCAAGGCACTAGCTTTCAAGAATGTTCCAACTCGTGATGAGGTTAGTGTTTGAAGATTTTAATTTGTTTAGCTATGTTCAAGGCTGTTGGCTCAAGCGGAAAGAATTTATTTGTTTTGTCGCAAGTTTGGAAAGATCAGTTCATCTCCGTAGCAATTTGTACTGGTTTCAGGTCAAGGAAGCCATCTTCAGAACTCTAATTAGGAATGGAATGTTTGATAATGCGCACATCCGACTATCCCTTACACGGGGAAAGAAGGTTTAATATCTCTTTTTACTCTCTGGTTTCTCTCTCCTTCCCTCTCTTTGATTAACAATTTGTAAAAAATAAAAATACCTTAAAGTGGGAGTACCGATCTCAACTCTGTTCCTTTTGTGATTTCTTGATGGAGCTGGGGTGTGAATTTAAAACCTGCCTCCTCTTGGACAAGTCCATGACCATGACCATGACCATGACCATTCTTAAATTTGATATTATGAGTTCTTTATTTGTAATAACTTTTCACACTGTATTTTTTTACTACTTCCTCGCTTTCTTTTTTATCAGGTCACTTCGGGCATGAGCCCAGCATTTAATCTTTATGGATGCACCTTAATCGGTAAGGCGAACTCTTTGTTTTCAATTGTGTGAAAACAGAACTACTTTGTTAATGGTCTTTGTCTTGTGGACATCATTAAATTTGCTATCATCAAAGGTTTGGCCAATATATAAAATGGAAGTTCTCTCTTATTGTCTTATTTTTTATGTAAGTCTAATGTATATTCTCTCTCCTTTTCTTTCTCCTTTCCTTCTTTTTCTTCTTCTTGTTGTTTTGGGTAAGGTTATGACAGAATTTTCTATGATTGTTCAATTTCCATCTTTTGATGCTCTCGCAATTTCACCTGAAATGCAGTACTTCCTGAATGGAAACCGCCTGTCTATGATAACACCCATGGCATAACTCTGGTGACTGCTACAACACGGCGTAATTCACCAAATGTAACACAAAAATTTTGTTTTTAATTTTCCATTTAGCTATCAAACATACATCTTGCATAGCTTCTATATCTTCACATGGCAGTGATTGCTAAAGTATTGAGATGTATGGGGAGAGCATGTGTACACTGATTACTTTGATAAACCAATGTTGAAAATTTATTGAACCTTTCTACGATTTATTTATTTATTTTTGTATTTTTCCAGAATTTGGATTCAAAGATTCACCACAATAACCTCCTCAATAACATTCTAGCAAAGGTATTCTTGCACTAAAATATTTCTGATCATATAATGTGATTCCCTCATGTTCCATACATATGGAGTGATTTCATATTTTTATTTCTGTTTAATGTTGTGGAGTTGACTGGATATTTTATGGCAATTTTTATATACCAAGTGTCACGGTAGTAGATCAGCTAATTACCATGGTTTTGTGTTTCTGTTGAATTTTGATTTAAACTTACTATTTCATTTGTTTTGGCGCAGGTAGAAGGAAATAATGCAAATGCAGATGATGCAATTATGCTTGACAAGGATGGTTATGTGTCAGAGACAAATGCTACAAATATTGTAAGTCTTATCTTATGTTACAGTTTATGTGTTTCTGTTGAATCCACATTATATAGTACTGTCCTGCACCAGCATTTCCACCTGAAAAATAGAGCCTTCAAATGCATTGGGTTTCTTGTTTTGCTTTCGATTGAAGAATTACTCACCAGCATCTCTTTTTTGTAGTTTTTAGTGAAGAAAGGCCGTGTTTTAACTCCTCATGCTGATTATTGCCTTCCTGGAATCACTCGAGCTACTGTAAGTTACTGAACTTCCGTACTAGTCATGGTAGTATATATTCTGTATCTTGAAATCATGGATTTCTATTCCATTACATCTCCCACCAGGAGTAAATATAGCTGCATAAATGACAGTGGATAAGTATATGAGGAAATTATCAAAAAATGAGGTTCATGATTGTATAAAATTGTCCAAAATTTGATGGTAGCTTGGTAAACTTTCTTGTATTCTTGACAAAATATTTTAATCTGGTGAAGATATGATCAATTATTTTTTGAGTTTGCAGGTTATGGACCTAGTAGTAAAGGAGAATTTGGTCCTAGAGGAACGAAATATCAGTCTGTCAGAGTTCCATACTGCCGATGAGGTATGTCAATGCTCAGATATAACGAGATAATTCTCATCCCCTGAAAATCTGAAATAGGTCTTTCCATCTATTTTTTAATACATATTGTAACAATGGGAATCTTGATGCCATGCAGGTATGGACCACCGGAACCATGGGAGAGCTTACTCCAGTGAGTGCCTTACTTTTTGAATATAAATTTCACTATCATAATTTCTGGAGCATCTGATCAATTTCGAATAAAAAAGAAAGTAAAACAATCATCCATATTCTGATGAGTAATACAAACTTGTTAAACAAACCATAACAGGTTGTCAAGATTGATGGACGTGAAGTTGGGGATGGTCAAGTAGGGCCTGTGACACACAGGTTGCAAAAAGCTTATAAAAAGTTGACAGAGGAGGCGGGAGTGCCTATTCCATCTTACCAAGAATGAGAAAGCAGCTTGTAGAAGGCAGGACGATCATTTCTCCGGTTCTGTGCATGTCCTCCAGTTCTGTATCTTCCTCCAAAGAATGAAGATTTCAAGGTTCCAAGCTTGTATTCTTTCTCAGTATCTTAGTGATTGGCGAGTTCAGATGTAGGGGATGTCATATTGCACCTTTGGAATAGATAAATTGGGAATCCAATGGCATCAGGAGAATAATAATATCTTTAACTCTCTATTTATACATGTACTAATAAAACACTTGATTCTTGGATTTTACCTTTACGCAGGGTTTTGTAATGGCAAATCAAGAATTAACATTATGAGATCCAAACTAATCCCGATAAACAAGTCTCAAGTCTCGTCGGTATACCTCATGGATACTTTATGTAAAGTGACAAACCTGATGAACATCAGAAATCAAACAGTGGCTAATGAAAATTTTCTTCTCTGATGTTGACATTACTGTTTCAATGTTTTTCTTCTCTTCGGATTTATAAACACACGTCCTTGAATGATTTGTTGATTTTAATAATCAGATTATCCTCTTAGTATATTTTTAATTTATAACGCACATGCACAGATTATGATTAGCATGTAATTAGATATATAATAATTCCCTGTGGACCCTGTTAATGGGAATGAAGATTCACACATGCAAACTGCATAAACAGAAACTAGTGAACATTAAATGTATAATGCAAACCCTAATCTTGCCTCTTCTTTTCTCTTCTGTATGTACTTTTAACTGATGATAAGCTCATATCTCTGAGTCTTCTGTGCTTTACAGTCACTTCCACCATTAATGCATGCTTTCACATTTCCTCCTTTCTCACAAGACAATTTTCCATCAGTATTACAATATTTGTATATTGAGAGAAATTGGAATCCTTCAACCCTAACTTTTCACTAGAAAACAACAAGCAGAAAAAAACAGATGGGAAGAAAGAGAGTCTACAGTTTTACTACAACTTGGAATATTCTAAAAATTCTTACAATTACAAGCCATATATAAATAAGGATTAGTCTTGTAAAAGAACTTTTAAATTTAAATAATAATAATAATAACAAATAGTAATTAGGGTATGGCCCTCGTATATAAAGTTACACAGTAAGAAACATCCTCCTCAGTTCATTTTACATTCACTTCAAAGCTTCTTAGCATATTGCCTGTAAATTTTTCTTTAAAAAGGCTTAAAGCAATAAATTTGATTTGTTTGGGAATTTAGCTATTTATCTCATTTTACAGTGTGACCATGTGAGCATCTCTTGTCTTGATATTGAAAGTGCAAAAGGGTTAATTGCAGCTATCCCCACAAAATTTGAAACAAACAAACAAATAAACTGTAAATACTAAAAACCAAAAATTTCTCCTTCCATTTCTGTCATATATACATTAAATAGATTACCTCAAGTACCACTAAAAAAAATCATTAAAAATCACATTTAAGCATGAATTAATGATATTTCATTTTATTTTTTTTGTGCAAAAGATTTGATTTTTATTTATAGGAAATTTTTCTAAAAGAAGTATAGTCATTATCAGATTAAAAATTTGCTGAAATGGGTAGCTGATACTTACCATGCATTTGTAACTGTCAGTTTTTTCTTTTATCAATTCTCATTCATAAATTTTTTTTTTTTTTTTCATTTATGAGTTAAATGGATAGGAAAAAGAAAGTACATTTTCTGCATAGATAGCATAGGATCTAATAAAGATCAAGCTTATAGTATTTATTTTCTGTATAAATTGAAAAAATATGTATATATATGCTAAATTAGCAGCACCAGGTCAGTGAGCTGTTGGGATGAGCTTTATTCTCTTTTATTCTGTTCTCATAAAGACATTAAATCCCCACCAGTCCATCAACTTTTTGCCTTGGGATTCTGCCATGAACATTGTACCACCTTCATGGGGCTATAATTATCTTTATTGCTCAAATGATTTTGATTTGATGCCAGACATATAAAGAAAAGAAAATAGCCATTCTCTATTCTGGACATGTGCATACAAAAATATTTACAGAAAGAAAATAAAAAGAAAAATGGTTTCTTGGTTTTAGTTTTGCTTTCCACTAGTTTGCTTCTTTTTGGATGATAATACATATAGAACCATATCTTTCAACTGTTAAAAAAAAATGCAGCGATACAGAGAAAGCTTATTATTAGCTCTTCTAAAGCTGTTCTATGGCAGCCTTCTCTGTCTCTGTTACTACTTCACCTTCATGAAGCTTTTGATAGATTTTCTTTAAGCTTTTTCTGATATCAAAATCTTGATTTCTCATTCGATAATAAGCTTATTATAAATTGTAAGTAATTAAAGTCTGCATGTGAATATCAAGTACATGTTTCTAATAAGAACAAGGTTTACACAGAGAGAGAGAGCGAGAGAGAGAGAGACTGCCTATAGTAACACAAAACAAGAAGCTAATGCAAAATCAAGAAAGCAAATAGAAATCTTGAAAATCAGATAGACAGGGAACAAGATTGACAGATTTGAAATGTTTAATTGGCAAAAAGTTTGATCTATGGCCCAATTGAGTGTATATATATAATAATTATTATTATTATTATTATTATTATTATTATTGGCAAGACATGAGAGAAAGGTTTGAATTGACCAAGCATGTATGGGTGATACAAAAGATGCCTCTAATAACCCAAAAAAAGGCAAAGGAGAAAACAGTTGCGAACAGAAACCTCCAAATTAGACCAACCAGAACAAAGCTAACACTAAGATCAAATGGGAGAAACATCAGTTGAAATGATCCTTTCAAAGTCCTTCCTAAAAATCAAGAAATGCCCACTTGCAGTAAGCCAATATCAAAATCAAATTTCGGATTAAAACTTAATCAACTCATCATCACATCATAGAGCACTCTTCTTGAATCCTACCTAGCATCTCATACACTGCTGTTGCTATCTCATCCACCGAACTCAGCTTACAGTCATCTTCTACCTGCAGCATTCGGTACATATATAATAAGATGATTAGAAGATTTCCTGGATTTATTTTTTGTTTAAGAGATTAGATTAACTAAATAAACTTACTAACCTTGACACTGAGAGAGTAAAGCACAATTTGATCAAGAGTTGTGACGTTTAAGTGCAGAATAGTGAGTCTCATACTATGCAACCCAGAAACTATCTTCAACAGTTGCTTTGGTCTTCTTTTTGATCTTATTTTAAGATTTGCATGACTTTCCACCATTGTCACTTCTATATCAGCTATACTCGACTCAGTTGTCGCGCTCATTGTTTCGTTTACACCTGTTACTGAGTTGTCAGACCGAGTTGTTGAGTACTGTGGAAATGTAAAGAAGTCGGAAAATGGCAGAGGACACTCTTCGCCTTGGGATTTTTCTCCTTTTACTTGTTTTTCCCCTCCAAGTGATTGCAGTCGTTGCTCCAGCTCCTTCACAAAATTAATGGCGCCTCCTATTATCGAAGCTTGGTCTCCCTGCAAGTTAAATTATTAATCTGAGTAACAATTATATACTGTAATTTGCAGACAAACTGTACCTGCAAAGTAGGGTTGGTGGGTGGTACAGAAAGTAAAAACGATAACGATGAGAAATTTAAAAGAAAAATTTATTACCCTTTGAACATAAGAGTCGGGCATTAAAGATCGGAGAACAGAGAGATACTCATTCATTTGCTTTCTTCGATTTCGCTCGACAGCAATGTGAGTCATTCTTTGATTCTCAATTTCTTCTTTGTTTTTCCTACTTCTTGAACGACGTCTCTTGGCTCGAGCAGGCATGGTTGATGGCGACTCTAACAACTGATTGGAAGCATTGTTAGGTTCAGAAGATGGGTTGATTTGAAGCATTTCACTAAAATGAGGCATTATGGAAGGCGGTGAAGAAGAAGATGTGTTCCAATCTCCATGGAGGCAATTTTCTGTTTGGTTATCAAGAAAATTCTCAAAACAACCTGCAGCTTTATTATAATCATGATGATCATCTTTTTCCAGTTGGCCAAATTCATAGCTCCAATTCCCTCCTAGCAAATTGTAGAGTTCCTTAGTACTGTGACCAAACAGGTCTTGTTGATAGACCACAGCTTCCAGTGCCATTCCTTTCTTTCTTTCTTTCTTTCTTTTCTCTGCTAGAAAAAGAAAATATATATATAAATCTTCAAATGCAAAACATAGCAAAATGTACAGAAACCTCCCGAAAAGAGAGAGGATGTTTGCTTTTTGGGTGTTATGGATGGAGAAAATGAGCTTTTAAAGACCTTATTGCTAATCTACAGGATATATCGCACGTGAAATAGTATCCAATTTTAGAGAAATATACCCAAAATATGAGTTTTTCTTTCAACGTCTATGAAATTGAAATTCAGACATATACGTACATATATACATATATATATATATATATATATATATATATATATATATATATATTGATTGAGGCGAAAAACGATTTCATTCATGGATCCTGTAAGGATGATGAAACACAAGTTTAATTTCCAGAAAATACACATATTAATTATCATTTATAAAAAAAAAAAAAAAAAAAAAAAAAAAAAATAGTATTTCAGTATGAGAGAAAATATTTATACTTTTCAAATTTATGATGTATATACATCTCATATTAATGAAGTGTTAGTGAGTTGTTGCACCAAAGATACACCTGTCATCTCCAACATATCAACCCAAAAATTCATTTTTTTTTTTTTTTTTTTAATTGACTGAAAATGATGTTTAAAAAAATGGGAGAAATAACTAAATTGAGACAAATTTTGATACGAAGATTCTTCGTGTTTCCTATGAATATGATAGAGATATAATTTTCTTTATACTGTTTTTTTCTATATTTTGCATTCCGACTGAAATTGACAACTGCGAGCATTTCTGGTGCATTGCTCGGTAGTGACATTCTGTCACAATATATATAATTATTATAAAAAAAGTAATATTGTCGACAAGCATATGCCTATAGACCGTTTGATCAGCGAAAATAATTTAAATTTTACCGTTAAGATATCTATTAATGAATAAATCCCTCCATAGCTGCATGTGAATGCTCACTCGCTGATGCAGCTAAATTTTCCATTATATCAAATTAATGGAAAATAATTTAATTACAAGAAGAAGAAGAAGAAGAAGAAGAAGAAGAAGAAGAGGTACAGAATCGATACACTCTCGAAGAAAGCGCGTAAAAAGCAACGCAAAATAAGAGCCGAGAAATCGCAAACTGAGAGGAGAAAGTGAGAAACACGACAATATGTGGAGAAGAAAAGATGAAGGCTAAATGGTAGTCATTTGGCAATAATACGGTCGGTCGTACGACTCCTTTGATCGATATTCGTGAAAGAAAGGAAAAAAAAAAAAAAAGAAGGCAACCCTTTCTCTCTCTCTGAGCCAAAACAGAGATTCTTACAGTGATCATTGAAGAGTCATGAGAGAGAGATCAAACAAAAGAAAACGAACAAAAGAAAGAAAGAAACCCTAAAGAGGTGAGAGAAGCTAAAAAGTTGTATCGCTTTAGTTTAGTTTTTTCAGACAGTGTACAATACACTGTAAGAAAAGGAAAGGAAAGGAAAAGAATCCATCTCACATTATCCATACATACATACATACATACATACGTATGAAGAATGGATGGATGGAGGTTAATTCAGAGAAAGTAAGTTCGATTGATCAATCAACAACATTAAGTAATTAAAAAGAAAGCATAGAAATGAGTTCGATTGATCTTATCTATCTCTTTTGGTTGTTAGAGATAAGAGATTTAATCCAACCATTTTGGTTGGATTAGTTGTTTTTGCATTAATTAATACGTACACTTGTAGCTGTTTTTCATAACACCAGTTTTTCAAATGACTTTTAGCGTTTTGACTAACCGATTAATAATTACAAATCAGTTGGCAATTCGACCTTCCATCAATTGGGTATAAATCAACTAACGGATAATTCTTTGTTTGATTTCATATAAAAGAGCGTGTGAATATATTTTTAAAGAGTAAGAATATGTGGCTACCCCATTGGTCAAAATTAAATAATAAATGTTTAGATTAATAAGAAACAAACTAAATTAATTAATTAATTAAAAGATTTTGTTTAGAATGAATGTTTAGAATAAATTCAATTCAAAGCATAATGACGATTAATAGTCAACTCCTCTAATCTCTCCAATCCAAATTATACCTAATGATGATTAATTAAGACTAATCTGAATTAATCATTTTCAATAACCAATCTAAAACTATATTAAAGAATGGATTAGACCCAACTGGGTCTAGTTTGAATGTATCAAATATATGGTTGTTTAAGAGATTCGCATGACAATCAAGTCTTCATACATGTAATCCCTTTTGTTTTGTCCAAGATTGTTAGAGATCCTATGTTGGCTACCTATACATGCTTTGTCTACCTTATTCATTTTTTTTTTTTTTTTTAAATCCATTAATTAGCTAATGTCATGTAATGCTAACGTATCCCTTAACCTTCTTAGCTACCCTAATTCTTTAATTTATGCTAATCCCTTAATTATTTTTCGCATCTTCCATGTAATAATTCAAAATTAATTTCTTATAATTAAAAGCTGTAATTTTAAGGAATTTTTTTAATATATATATACATACAAGTAGATAACATGTTGTGGCCTGCTGCGGCCAAGAAACCCAATCGAAGCCATACCCATTTGCTTCCCAATCATGTTGTTGCTATTTTTTTATGCTAGATTCGATCCCTACGCCACCACATTTGATTGTATATTTATTTATACTATGGATTAAACTAAAAATCACATGATTATTAATTTAAAAAATGAAAAGAAATCATGTTATCAAGCATAAATTAAATTTAAAAAATCAACATGGGATCCTACGTAAGGGTAAATGTAATTAAAATCCTTAATTTGCATTGTTACCCGGTCGTATTTTGTTCACAACGAGTGAGTATTTATTTTATTTATTCATAAAAATCAAATTTATTTTTCGCACGGTATAACGGTGTGAAAAAACTGATAATGATCAGAATAACAAAGGTAAGGTAAAATGATTTATATATAATAATAAAAAAAGAGAAGTCAACCATTTTTGTTGCATTTAATTTAACAAAACAAAAGTCAACTTTATTAATTTAATTAGAGAGGGTATGTACAACTAAATAAGTCATCTCAGAAGAGAAAATGAAGGAGCAAAGTAGGGTTTTGGTGAGGTTTAAGGTTGAAATGGCAGAAACAAGAGGGAGTCGGTGAGGATGCATTAAAAGCAAATGGGGGCCAATTAACCACAACCACCACCACCGGCCGTAGGGGTTACCGGCAACTTTGTCAGTATCAGTCCAAGCTGGGAAAGAAAACAAAAATAGATTTCAAGATTTTAGATTTTGTTGTTTCTCATTAAGGTGGAAACTCTCTCTATCTTCTTTTGGTCTATTTTAGGCTTTGTCCCTTCCTTCCTATTCCTAATACTATCAACTAATTTTATTTAATTAGCTTCTTAACTTCCCCACCGTTAATTATTATTTTTTTCAGTAAAATATTACAAATCTATGTAACAATTATTTTTTTAAAAAAATACATACTCGTAATGATTAATCTTAATCTGTTATTATTAAAAAAATACACGTGAAACATGCATAATTAAGTCAAGATATTATTTTTTTAAACATAATTCTTCTGGATTTGACTAGCAATTAAATATTAATTACTGCCACTTAATTACCGCACATTATGGTCAAATTATACCCAGTAATAAAAAAAGAAACTGAAAAGACGATGTATCTGATCTAACAAGACAAAAGTGAGAAAAAGATATAAATGTACATTCAAATAATTGCTAATCGAATAGTTAAAGTATGCATACAACCAAACTAATGAACATCAGCTCACTGTGACTGCTGAATGGTTGGTTGCAATTGTGATTAAAAAAAAAAAAAAAAAAAAAAAAAGATTCAAAGTGACACCATCCCTTACCTCATCTGATGGCTGCTCAATATTTGCTGCAATACTACTGTATGAGACAATTCTATATATTCAAAACATCAAAACTGCACCTGGTCTCACCATTTTCTCCTACAGTTCATTAAATAAACAATAAGTCTTCTTCCACTCTCATTTTCCAAGGAACATATTACACTTAATCGAGAATGTTGTACTATAATACAACAAATGATTGTATACACATGCACGTGATATTCAAATAAAACCCTCTAAATAAATAATTAACTGGAGATAAAGCTTACCCAGAAATGGAAATACAGTTCGCTACTGCCAATCAAATTTTCTTTTTCTATTGTTAAAATGGTGATAATGTGACAAAGACCCATTGCTTTGAATCCATTGATAATGTGAAAAGCACCTTCTAATAGTAGCCAAGAAGTGGGGTCTAAAGAGATTATAAAATATATTCCCTCAATCTCACCATAAGAACATGAGTAGCTTGTTTTGGACCAAAAAGAAAAGCATTTCAAAGAATTAGAATTTCACTTGCTACTCCATTAATTGAACCAAACCTCAATATGTCTGTGTATTATTGGTAGAATCCTTCAATTTCCTTTTTTCTTTTTTCAATTTTTTTATCCCAGCAAGCAGGCAAAATCATTGTCGTCTAAAAGCTCAATCAAATCTATCTATATTGCCCTACCTAACCCTACTCCACACATATTATATACCATGTATTTGAAACTCACAATACAGTTCATTACATAACCCGTCACTGAAGAAAAGAACATACCCTCTTTTCTAAGGCATAATAATTTCTATTTGGATTGCCAATGTGTCCAAACTCCCATCTCTTAATTTTGTTACCTTATACCAAGGAAATGTGACCAACAAATAGTACTATTGGTTGGTAGACTAGTAAGATTCTCCCTCAAAAATGTTAAACGACAAATGGAATTGGAGATTTAAATCATTTTTTTTTTTTTTATTTTTACCCTTTTCTTACTTTCCTCCATTGATGATTGCTATCATTGAAGTTTAGCCAACACTCCATTTTTTCTGACAATATATACATAAAAGTATTGAATATGTTAATGGCTATCATTCGCAATTACCTTCGTTCCATCTTTATTTATTGGATTTAAGCATAAAGAGGATAGTAAAATTAATATATTAATCATGGTTAGGCATAATAGAAAGATGACGAGTTAGGTGGGTCAAGGATAGAAGAGAATGTTAAACAATTATTAGGCGTAAATGTAAAATATTAATTATGATGATTAGGCAGTCGTGTTTGCCACGTGTTATTTATTATTATTATTCTATGAGTGAGTTGATCAGAAATATGCATGGAAATGCATGCAAGGAAGAAGAAAAATCAAATGGTGTGATATAGAAAGAAAGGTTAGGGTCCCACAAACTGATTAAAACATCTATTGGACAAGACATAAAGAAAGAAAGAAAGAGATTTGTCATCACATATTTGGAAGAGCACCTAAAATGTTGCTTTCTCAGCCGTACACGTGGCACCATCGCGATTATTCAACTCCCCCGTACAATTCCCTCTCTTCCAGGGCATATAACAAATGAAATGAAATCATTTCTACTTTTTATATTATTGTGTTCCAAACAACGGCGCTGCCAAATACCACGAGTGGTTTCCCTTTTTTTTTTTTTTTTTTTTTTTCATATTATCAGTTCTATCTCTCTCGTAAAAAATAATTACTGTAACAGTAAAAAATTAAATACATACTTGACACTCAATCCCAAGGTGTGGGCCCTCTCTAGCTAGATTATTGATGCATTATTACTGAATAAGGCTGCAGCTTTCTCTAAAATCTGCCTTTTTCTAAAAATGGAATGCAATATTTGCCTCTTGTCTTGCTTTTGATATTGTTACTTATCCAACCCATTCTGATGCCAACTGTGGCCCTTTTGGCACTTGTAATTAATTCATTCATTCTAAATCACTACTCTCTCAAAATTGAAAATTTTATTACCCTTTTGGTTGAATTATTATTTGAGTTACTTAAAAATAACCCTAACAAGAAATTAATTGTTGGGTTAAAAAGGTGAAAAACAAAAGGATAAAGTTTCACCAATTTACTAATCATTCATCATCATCATCATTGTAATGATGTTGCTTTGAACCTAAACAAACTTCCAAATATCACATTAGGGCTAGGGAGAGAATGACCTAGACAGCCTTTCTTTTCTTTTGTATATATTTTGGGTGTGTCCATTCCTTCATCCAGCCTGTTTTTTTTTTTTTTTTTCTTTTTTTTATGGACCCCAATTTTGAAATTGACATTTCCAATTTTCCACACACAATTTCATGTATAAAATGAGAGAATATTCATATTTTATTTACTGATTTTCATTTTTAATGTAAATATTAATTAAAATTTCATTCAATTATTTTTTTTTATATATATAATAAAAAAAGAGATCGTACTCTTATTGATTTATCAAATTAATACGAATGATTCGAATTCAAGACCCGCCACTGATATTATTATATATATTGTGCACTTTTTCATATAATGACAAACTTTTTGGACCAGAATTTTATTCGTGATTTTAGACTGCACAAATCCTTCCAATTAGATTGTTAATATATGCTTTTTCCACTTTTGGGGGCTCATATCATGTGAAATTGCTTGCTAAGTCTATCTAGGCTTCGACGCATAGCCTATCCCTTTAGATAAATAAAATTTATAAATAAATATAGTTAGGGATTGAAAAAATGATAAAGGTATTATTGTCCTAAAATGGGCCATCCACCATCTGGTCCATGGACCCATAATTCTAGATTGACCCACTAAGCCTTTTAGGCGAACAAATGTAACTATTGGGCTCTAATAATTTTGGACTTTGAACCTCATCTTGCCACTATTGGGCCTCAAATAGAATGTTAGGTTGATGATAACTTATTCCTGTCTGAACAGAATTTTTGAAACTTGGGAAAGAATTGAATTCAAATGTCATAGTTATCCTCTTTCAGTATCTTTTTAGACCAATTGCTTGACTTCCAAATCAAGGAGGTCAGCAATCAGCAATAGAACATTCTATTTGAACCAACTAACTTTTTTATTCTATTAAAAATCCAAAGTTACAAATTACCTAATTTGAAATTTGAATAATTATAGTATTTTTGCCCAAATTACAATATTATAATAATAAATAAATAAACAAAAAGTCAAGGAGTGGCTAAATTGTTTTTTTTTTTTAAAGATAAAAATTGGTTGTGTCCACACAAGTCAATTTCTTCTAGATCACCTCACTGACCATTGACAAGTTATAAACTAATGTTATCATCATCAATGATGCAATTAACAATTTTCTACTTTTGAATTTTCATTTTTTGACCTTTTATTAATATAAAATACGTGGCTTCATGCTGTTTCCATTTTATATGAATTAGGGTTCCTTGCGGAGACAGACAGTGCATTGAGCATACAAAGACGAATCCGTTCAAAAAAAAAAGTCAAAAAGGCAAAGCACCCAACCCTATTCTCCAACCATCCAGTCCGAATGTTCCTTCTTCCAATTTGCCAACACGTGGAAATAACGAATAAATAAATAAAAGAAGGGTACATTTTACAGATTGATCATGTGCTTTTCCCTTTATTATTTTTCCTCTTGTGTGAGCTTTAATGAGAAGCTTCGTTGCAATTATTAAGCGAGCGAGTATTAAATTTATAATCAGTTAAAATGAATACGAATCTGAATATTTTATTTAAATATTAAAAAAATATAAAATAATATCACCGTAAATAAATAAAATAGAGTAACGGTCAATTTTAAAGACATTTTCGAATCTTTGGGTAAAAAATATAATGAAAGGTTTAAATAAAATCTTTTTCTCTGAATTATTAATTTTAAAAAAAAAAATAAATTATTGTTTCTTCTATGTCACTTTCGAATCTTTCTAACAAAATTTAGAAAAGAATCCATATCTTATCTCTAATTGAAGTATAGCCAGCTTTTTTCAAATCATGGAGTGTGGAATGAATAGATTCTATTTTTATTTAAAATTAAAAAAATAAAATAAAATTTATATTCTTTTCTGTTTATGAAATTAATAAATTATATTTTTTTTATCCAATGAATCAAAATATTATTCTTTAAATATTTTATAAAAGGTAATAAGACTGATTAGACCACATATGATTAATACATTAATAAATTATATTATAGTGTTAATATTATCATTTTGAAATAACAAATTTTATATTTTTATTAATAATAAACCTTAAACTATTAATTTTATTTTAAAAATACTCTTTAAGAGCATAAAATTTTTTATAGCCAAGTAATGGAATATTTTTATATAGTATCAAAGGAAAGAGAAGCTGCAAATCACTGGTTTGACGTTGGAAGCAAAGCATTAAATGAACTCATGCATGGTTGCTGCCAAAATCCCAATTCTTATCACAAGTGGACAACTGGTGCTTATCTCTTCTAGAGTTTCTAATAGCCGTTGGATCATAAATTTCTTCCTTCTTGATTTGGATATAAAGTTTGTTGAACCACGCCTGAGTTCGGTCACCCTGTTCATTCAGCTTAGCTGGCAGCCTATAATCTGCCGATACAAAAGGGCAAAAAATAAAATAAATAAATAAAGTATATTAAATAATATGTATATTTCTATTTTAATATTATTTTTAATATTAAAAACTGCAATATTCTCGCTCCAATATTAAAAAATAAAATAAAATTTTATATTTTAATATAAAATATAATATAAAAATTAAACGGTCGAACAAAAATACGATATGTTTAATCAATTTAATATTATAAACTTAATAATGTTTAATATCATATTTCTTTGTTTCTCTTATAATAATGTTACAGTATATATTTATAATTATATTATCCATTAATGAATTATTAATTTAAAAAAAGAAAAAAAATTTCCAAAAATGGATTATTCAGCAATATTTGTTTATTTATTTTTGCTTGACTAGGAAAGATAACCATATCATCAACCACGTGGATCCTTCCTATAAAAAAACAAAATAAAAATGCCACGTGGCTCACCATATTTGACCAGAAAATGATCGGGGAATAGGAAGGAAAGAAACTCCTTCATCCAGTGGACCCTACATACCCTCTTAAAAAGTCATTGGTTTGTTTTCTGACCACATTTACTGCACCTTCCTCACTTCTTCTCTCTCTTTCATTTATAATAACTCCCAAACCATTCGTGCTCTTCTCCATTCATTTCTTCTTCATGCTATGCCCTCCTCGGCGCACGTTAGCACTCACCACGCCTAGAGGGATTTACTGTACTCACTGTGTGTTCGAGATCCATCCTTTAAAGTCTTTGAACTCTGTTTCTGTAACTCCAGCATGACTTCTTACATGGACAAACACCGCATCATTTCCTTCTCCATCTTTCTCTTCTTGATTGCACCTCCGATCACCGTCGCTCAAACAAATCCTGACGGGGATCGCTATGGCTACGCCCGTGTTACTCCTTCCATGGCCATAATCATTGTTGTCTTAATTGCCGCTCTCTTCTTCATGGGCTTCTTTTCTATTTACATACGCCACTGCAACGACACAAACGGCGGAACAAGCGTACGAGGACTAGCCAACCGTTCAAGACGAGCGGCGGCGTCGCGTGGACTTGACGCTGCTGTGATTGAGACGTTTCCGACTTTGGTTTACTCTGAGGTCAAGGGGCTTAAGATAGGTAAATCGGCGTTAGAATGCGCCGTTTGTTTGTGTGAATTTGAAGATGATGAAACGCTACGTTTAATACCTAAATGCGATCACGTTTTCCACCCTGATTGTATTGATACTTGGCTTGCTTCTCACACTACATGTCCTGTTTGTCGGGCTAATTTGACTCCTCAACCCGATGACCCGGCTCCTCAACTCACCGATTCACCACCTGAGTCTGACCTCGAAGCTCAAAACCAACCTGCAGCTGAATTAGAACCAGAATCTTGTGACCACAACAATGGAGGTGTAGAAGTGGCAGCTCCGGCGCCGGAAGTTATGAGTGTGAACCAAACCTTGAACAGGAACCGTACACGTGGGTCAAGATCCGGAAGGCAACCTAGATTCCCGCGATCACACTCCACTGGGCATTCTCTGGTCCAACCCGGCGAAAACACCGACCGGTTCACTTTGAGATTGCCGGCTGAGGTTAGGAAGCAGCTACTGAACCGTACCATGAGCATGAACCTGGTAGCGTTTTCAAGACAGAAGAGTTCAAGGGCGGGATACAAAACCGGCGGCGGTGAAGGAAGTAGTAGAGGCAAGTACAATATTAATAATTATAAACGGCTTGATAGGTTGGATCAGGGAACTAAATCAGATCGGTGGGTTTTTGGTCGGACTCCATCGTTTTTAACCAGAGCTTCATCGTTTTTGACGAGAGCATCTTCATCAGTTAGGTCACCAAGAGTGGCCAATGATGGAGAAGGAACTTCCACTCGCCCGGTTGGACCTGATACTAAAGAACCGGGCCGCCCTCCGGTTTAATGGTCAATTTTGATTTTTTTTTTCTTTTTTTTTAAATACGTGGAAAATGTTTATAGCAATTATTATTTAATTATTTTTATTGCATAATGATGTATAATATGACGACTTTAATAGAAAAGGTCAAGTCAGTTTGAGATATGGAATTCCGATTTTTCTAATTTAAGGCTTAATCTGCCAAGAATGATATATTAGTATTCTTCTCTGACCAGAATTATATTTGACATTTCATGGAATTAGACAATGGCTTAAGCAGTAATCTCATCTGTAAATATTATTATTATTTTTTTATAAATGAATTATTATGTGTGTTAATCATTATTTTTCGTGGCTCGACACCGGTTAGGTATTAACATTTTGATTTAAGAAAATATTTTGATTTAAAAAATCAATAGGATTCATCACCTTCAAATCACTGATGCCTCTTTACTTCAAGATCATGAGATTATAGCCCTCAATCCATAATAGTAAAAGTTTGACTTGTGGAAGCCTATCTTAAGTGAGTCAAACTTTTCAGCAAAAAAATTAATATTTAAACATCATGTGTAGCGGAATGCTCACATGGAGTCAATATTATAGAAATATTATTATTATTATTATTATGTATAATATCCCAATTTTGCGTTACATTGCCCAAAAATGAAAAATGCTTAGCTGATTTAGCAAAATGGTAATCTTTATCTGGTAGCTTTCAATTCCGGTGAATACTGAGTTGTCATAAAATTTTAGAAATAAAATTCAGAAATGTCCAATTTAAAACGTTGTAATCTCTCTTAAATATTCAATCATATATATATATATATTAAAGAAAATTGGTTCGGTTTTGGGCCCTGGATCATAACCTCAAATTCAACCTATGAAACTGACTGGGCCGAATTTGTAAAACGCCCTAGGCCCACCCAACAAAATTTTTCATTCTCCATCATCAATTGAAAGTCTGCAAGAGAAAATCCGAAGAGCAAACATGGAGAGAGAGGAGGAAGAAGAGCAAAACAGAAAATCAACAACTAAAAAGATGGTGATTCAAATACCATCGTACCAAGAAGTTATAGAAAGCTCACAGCCAAAGGCCCAGTCTTTATTTAAGCCATCGCAGACTTTCTCTCAAGCTTTCTCTTCTATAAAGAACTCCGAATTTTACACTCCTCCTCCTCCTGCCGCCTCCACATCCTCCTCTCAATCTGGAATCATCTCAAATAATTCAAGGTAGAAAAATATGGGCAATTGTTATTTTGATTTGTTTATTTGTTATTTGGGCTAATTTGTAAACTACAGGGTGCCTTCACCTTCTCCATCGACCTCTGCTGTTTCTTCATCGTCATTGCAGACTGGACAGAGTAGAAATGCAATTCTTGTTAGCAACAGGCAGGTAAGGGTTTTTTTTTTTTTTTTTCAATTTGTTCCTGCTCATTTTTTAATAAGTAATTAGCAAGTTATGTTTCCTTTTTGCAGAAGGGAAATCCTTTGCTCAAATATATTAGAAATGTGAAGTGGGTTTTTGCTGATGTGGTTTGTGACTATTTGCTTGGCCAGAACTCTTGTGCTCTATATCTGAGGTTTGAACTTTCACTGCGTTGTTTGCCATTTGGTATTATGTTTTTTATTTTGAATTGTTCAATTACTTCATATTTGCAGCAGAAATATGTCTTGGAATTCACTATAACATAATTTATAAACTTATTAAATTTGGTATGTGCTTATGATGCTGAATTACGCTAAATTTGATGAGTTGACCATTTGATGCAGTCTTCGATATCATCTACTGCATCCCGATTACCTGTATTATAGAATAAGGGAGCTGCAAAAAAACTACAAGCTTCGTGTTGTTTTGTGCCATGTTGATGTGGTAAGAAGCTTTTCTATTTAAACAAAAGAGGGAGTACACAGGGACAACTAAACTGCAGATTTGTTGTCCTTGTGAAATAAAATACACATTGCTCATTGTTATCACTGGTTTCAGGAGGATGTGGTTAAGCCTTTACTTGACGTCACTAAAACAGCTCTGCTTCATGATTGCACGCTATTATGTGCTTGGAGGTATTCTTCATTTTTTTTTCTCCAGTACAAGTGAGGCATGTATGTTAGAGATAGGATATGGTTGCATTGAAGCCTGAGGATACTCGATCTATGTTCCTACTGTAGTGGCACTGTTACTCTATAAATACTTTGATCTGTTGTTGAACATCTTTTAATGTGCTTTCTTTCATTTTGGGATATGATATGATTATAGGATCCATGCTGCATGTGATTGTCATATTTTTTGTGTTTGAGGACTTGTCCCTTGTAGTGAACAACTTTAAAAGACTATTCTTGACAAACTTGTTTTCATGGTGCTTGGTTATAGCTTAGAGGAATGCGGTCGCTATTTGGAGACTATAAAAATGTATGAAAACAAGCCTGCAGACCTTATTCAGGGTCAAACGGATACAGACTATTTATCGCGGGTATAAACTAGATTGAAGTCTCCCATTACTCCAACCTGGAGCCTTGAAAATTAACTAGCTAAAATTGTAAAGCCTCTCTTCTATTTGAACTCATTAAAGTGAGACTGTTTCTTTTTGATGCAGCTAAACCATGCTCTGACAACTGTTCGACATGTTAACAAGACTGATGTGGTCACCCTTGGGTCTACTTTTGGGGTATGTCCTGTAACTTCCTAGAGATTTATGTAAATGTACTGTTCTCATCTGGGAATGATCGTCATCTTATGCAGTCTCTTTCCAATGTCATGGATGCATCTATGGAAGATCTTGCACGTTGCCCTGGTATAGGAGAGCGCAAGGTACCTGATTATTTCCTCCATTATGTTACCTTGCCCTTAATCCATGATATCCTTATGTTAATTTTCTGTAAGGCTACTCAGTATCTGTGCATGAAGAATTAAATTAAATATTTAATTTTTATTGTTAGTAACATGCTTGTTCATCTGTTTTATGGCTTAGGTGAAACGCTTGTATGACTCTTTTCACGAACCATTTAAGCGTGTTGTTTCCAGCCACTCTGTTGTTCCCAAAACATACATGAAAGACGCTGACCCTTCCTTGGTGAATGAAGTTACTGAATTGGAAAAGGAAGAAGATGCTAGCAAACGGAGGAAGAAAGTACCTGAAGTAACCATCAAATCGGCCCTTTCTGCTGCATTTGCAAAGTACGCTGATAAATTTGGTATAAAGGATGATAAAGGACATGAACAAAATGCAGGAGAAACAAGTGTTGCCATGGAATCAGGAACTGGTAATAGGGAGACTGCAAGTTGATCATCTTTTTCCAATTATCAAACCCAATATCAGTTCACTTGCAAGACACTGAGATGAAAATGTCCCAGGCATCATGTTTTGTCTCTGGGAAGGCAGCCATGGCAATTAGATTTTTTCTTCTACTTTGTATCAGCCGAGTAGAGGTTTTAAACATTAGACCAAAGTGTAACTGTATTTTGTACATATATGTAGAATGATTCCAAATACAGAGATCCTGCATTTGTTGACTATTCTCTTCCATAACTGAGTTGTATTATAATTTCTTCAAATTGACAGAATGTTGTTCTATTTCATGCCTAGTAATACAATTTTGTCCAGCACAAAAAAGTGATGGTAGTGATATTCAATCTAGGGCAGAAGCACCAATACAGTAGTTTTGGGTATTCCCTGACATGGCACTGACACCAAGAAAAGATATAGTATAATATATTGGAAGAAGAAATGAAAGAATGGATGTCTATAGAAGTGACCCCACAAAAGAAACCAAAAATATTGAATGGTGGCTCACATATTCTTCAACAACCTTATTTTTTAAAAAAGAGAGAAGAAATATCAACCTGACAACATGAGATGGACTAGCACAAGGGAAAACACATTTCTACAATGTCTGAACTGTCCCTAATTGACCTGGGACTTATTATTTGACTCTAAAATCTAGAGGAAGCAGAGGAGGGCAGTGAAGGAAGGTTCTTGATCAGAGGAATCAGTGACTGCACCACATCCGTCATTAAAGGCCTGTAATCTGCTTCTGGTTGCACACACATGGCAGCAATGGCAGCTACCTAAATTACAAGCAGTGAAACCATATATATACAAAATTAGTTTCTAATTTTAGCTGAACGAATATTTTCAGTACCAGGATTTCTGATACTAGAAAATTCAAGCAACCTGAATTAAATCTTTCTTTGAGTAGTTGCCTTTAAGAGCTGGGTCAACCATTTCTGCTACTTTCCCTCTGTTAGTTAAACTTGGAAGAGCCTGCAAATATCATTCAACTGATAAATTTCGCTTACAGGCTATTTCCAGAAAATTTTACACATCCTTTTGTAGTTTCCTTCATTTGAATTGATGAGATTGCTAAGTTTGTATTAACATTTCTAAGAAAGCAAGTAATGGATTAAGCTTACTAACCCAAGAGACAAGTACGTGTTCCCCAGCAGGCCGTTTGGTATCCACCGGAATCCGGCCAGTTAACAGCTGTAAAAGAACAACACCATAGCTATATACATCTGATTTTGTCGTAAGGCTACCTGTTGAAGCATACCTAAGTTCACGACCAGAAAAAGAAAATCTGATAAAGATTTTAATTCGCATTAATATCAATTAGAAGAAATCAGGAAATTAATGAAGTAACATTTTATGTCTGACTATGAAGGAAATGCTTTATATGCAGGCATCAAATTTTCTTTGAGGATGACCTTTTGCTTCCCATTTGCTTCCCATTGAGAGAAAATGACTTATTGCCTAAATAATGGGGGGACCTTGCCAAGCCCATGTGCAATATCATATATGAAAATTGACATTCCAATGCTATTTTGATATGTTCATTTAAAAAGAAAGGAAAAAAATGAAAATCTATGACAGATGGTGGAGCACTTACTCTGGTGCAAGATAACCAGTGGTCCCTAGCACACGTGTCGATGTCTGACCGTTGATCTTGTCAGAACCCATCTTAGCAAATCCAAAATCTGAAACTTTGGCACGAAAATTTTGATCAAGTAAAACGTTGCTGCATTTAAAGTCACGGTGTATAACTGCTGGGATTGTATGTTCATGAAGAAACTCTAGCGCCTTAGCACAATCAAGGGCTATTCGTAACCGGGTCTCCCAATCCAACGGTTGATATTGCTTATGATGGAGATGGTTTTGCAGAGTACCATTAGGCATGAATTCAAATATTAGCAGTCTATGGTGCTGATCAGCACAATAGCCTAGTAGTTCCACCAAGTGAGGTGAGTGTAACCTGCTAAGCAAGTCTACCTGCAAAATAATACGCAGAAAGAAAATGACATTTTGAGTTAACCCCAATCCCCATGTGCAGGATTCAATAGCATTTAATAAATTATAAAGACTAACTTACCTTCATAAATACACAATTAAAAAATTTTCAATTTTCAATATCATTTTAGTGTTGACTTTCCTTTTGTTTTCGTATAGTGATTATACTTGGGGGTGATCAGGCGAAAGCTAATAAAACAAAGATGTAAACATAAAAAAAAAGAAAGGAGAGTGCTAATAAGAACAAAAGGTAATAAATGAAGTCACTTGCCTCTATCCTAAAGGCACGTTCACCTTGCTTTCCTTCTCTACGTAGCATTTTAATGGCAGCTACTGTACCATCTGTTAGAGTGCCTTTATACACCACTCCATAACCTCCATTGCCGATCACATTTGCTTCACTAAATCTTTCTGTTGCCACTTCAAGCTCTTTGTATGTGAAAACTTGAACTCCTTTGTATTTTCTTGGTGGTTTTTGACTCAAATTGCTTCCATGCAGGCAGCCTCCTTTCACATCTACCACATATTGCAAGATCAAAGTTGACAAACATTTAAAGGAGCTCTTTTCATGTTATTTTTTTTAAAGTGAAAGGTAGATATGGGGTTTATTAACCAACAAAATAAATAAATAGAAGATTGTTATTTTCCATTCTTGTTGTTAGTAAAAACAGAGAACTAGTTCAAAAAATGTTTGATTAATTATTCACTCTAAAATGGAAACGACCCATCAAAAGATATTTCAACTTTTTGCAGGAATTGAAAACGGAAAGCAAAAACACAATCAAGAACCTACCTTATATATCTTATACACATATTAGAGAAAGAAATATACAAAACATAATAATTTAATTACCTGGGCTAGAAGTCAAAGTTATGGTGCTGTGAGCAATGAACCTGCAACTAGTGTTGTTAATGCTGCAATTATCTTTAACGGAGCTGCTTGTGTTTTTAGCAGATTTGAGTCTTCTAAGCATGACTATAATTAGTAAGATTGCAAGTAGTACAATAACAGAGATGATTGATAAGATAATTATAAGAATGGAAGTTGAGGAAATTCTGATACTGTTCTGGTGTTGCTGATGAGAATGAAAATGATGGTGGTTAAGGGTATGGTAGCCGAGTGGCCTACCAGGTGCTGCAGGGGCAGCAGTGGTGCTAGTTTCCATGAGCACGAAGTGCAAGAATAAAGAAGAAAAACAAAAAAGAATCGAAAGATAGAGAGAGAAATGAGAAATGGGTATGCAAGTTTTTAAAGTTGCAGGCTCGGGGACTGGAGTTTCCTCTCATTGGAGGTCATATTATTACCTGTAAATAGCCACAAAATTCCACTCTCTCTCTCTCTCTCTCTGTTTCTGAGTCTCGTGAATGATGGAGGCGTTTTGTGTACTTAATTCGTCCCATCTTTTGTATTTTCTAAGGAGTGGTCTCTGTCTTTTGTATCAAAAAAAGTTAACAGACCATTTTCACATATCACTACTTATCCTTATCATTAGCTAATAATCAGTCTCTCTGTCTCCCTATTTTTGGTGTTTCATCAAAATTTAAAAATTTTCCCAGTCTTAAATTCTTTATTGGGTGCATTTATTGTCTTTGAACTTTGGAAAATGACTTGCTATACTAGTTGCAATGGATTAGTCTTTTTTTTTCCTAGAGTTGCTCAAATTTATTAGTTGACTCACAGAAACCATATTATGATCATGATTTTCTGGCTTTGTACCAATTTTTGTTATCCTATTTCTACAGGGCCAAAATTAATCTCCTGAACAATATAATAAATGTTATTAACTTCAATTGAAGTCTGATATGATCCTTTGTTTTGACAAAATCCCAATGGCTGCAGGAAACCAAGGCTACATTTGGTTTATTCTGGAATTGGAATAAGTATGATTTCCTTTTTCTTTTCTTTGATATTTTTCTATTTGAATGAGTTGAATTTATATAAAAATGCCCAAGGGATATCAGAATCCGGTGTTTTTCCAGGCTTCACAGATATCTCGATAAGTATCTTTCGATTTCTTATGGTTCCAAAATCAGCTGGTTTTTTTGTTGGCACTATCATATTGGGCCTGATCCTTAACTTTCAAATTTTCTTTTTGGCCATATATATATGACTAGTTTCATGATCTTAAATCATATGCTCAGATTGGCAGTTAAAATAGCAATGTAATAACATTCCCAGTATCTTCATCATTCCCTTTCACCAAGCAGCAAAATTCTTCTTTCACCCATTAACCATTGAGAATGACACAGCAAGTGCACAATCTCACTATCCGCCTAGGCTGGGATTTTGTCTCTTCTATCTCATTTGTTCCTACCCCATCAGTGGCTCAGGGACCCTCCAGTCCTTGTGTGTGTGTGTGTGTGTGTGAGAGAGAGAGAGAGAGACAGAGAGCTGGAAACGCTCATCTGAGAGTCACAAGGGTCTTGCCATCTAGCTGCAGTATGGATAGTGAATTCTGAGAATAATTGAATTCAAGTAGGACCAACTAGTGAATAAATGATAGAAGATATCATAAACATATTCATGTCGAAAGTCTTCTATTATCTCCATCTAGTATCATGTGACACTCACCCACCTAAGCAATCAAGTTCTTCTCTTTTATACTAAGAATTGTGTTGATGATATTATTAATAAACAAATCCAGTATCCATTGATTATAAATACCTCATAGTTTCAACAATGTCCTGTAGTGTAGTATATTAATCGTGCATCACATTATATGTGGTCTTTTAAAAAAAGAAAGAATTGGATCAGTTCAAACTTTCCTTGGATGACTAAACATGTACAAAAATGCCTTCGGCCCCATTTTATAAGACAACTCAATATTTTGCAGAAAGAGGATGCTTATGGCTTTTAATTAAAAACAATTATATAAATTCATCCATCATCAGGGAAACCAAGAAACCTATCTATAAGTCTGGCAACAGGGGTTGCATCACCAGCAGGGTACGGAAGAAGCAATTCTAAATCCATTTCGGCTATTGTTTGATGAATTGTTTGAGGACGACCACAATATAAATGCTTCCTTTCTGCAAGTTCTTCTGCGAGTTCAGTTTGATGATTGTCCATTAAATCTTCATTAACCACTACAATTAAGGGTTTACCGAGCCGCAGAGTTTCAAATATACTTCCTGACCCTGCACATTGATCAGAACCAGTCAATGCTCCATCCTGCGATCCATAATCATAGGGTGAAACATGATACTATACAGCACAGAGCTCTTGCATAACATTGAATCTGTTCAAAACTTCCACCAAATATCAAGCACAAATAAACAACATAAGGCCTTACCTGCATGACTGATGACAAGAGATGCTGATCTTAGATGGTCCATGATACTTGATGAAAAAGTGAAGTAGTCAACGGCAACAGATCCTTCTTGTCCTTCAGACTGCATTTAAAAATTATTTGCAAGAAATATGATGGTAGGAGGGGGAAAAAACCCTTGTTTGTTAACTTCGAATTTCCTACTTAAGCAAATGCAGTGTCTTTGAGAACTAGGTTTTGCAATGCAATGATAGAGCATAAAGAAAATATCCTGAAAACAACAACTAAACCTTTATCCATCCATTTGCCATTGTTATTGACATTTCCAGGATATCTATTCATCTTTTACAATCAAGATTTAATATTGTTATATCAAACATAAAGTCGACCATGATTTCCAAAATTAAACTCCATCAGAATCAACCAAGTTCTTGTATAATAACACAAGCGTAAAGGATCAATTGGACAAAGTTTTATGACTTTTCTGCACATGCGATTATTGTCCCACTAAATCTCAATCCATATTTATTCCATCTATCCGCTGACTTAACTGGGGCGGCACCCTACAGTTAGCCAGTATTCAATTCCAAAAACCTAAAGACGAAGACCCATAGAATTTGAATAGGAGATAATCAATCCCTACCCTACATCATCACACAGTTATATTAATCTTGCTCTTGCTAATGAATTGATAACTTCAAAGTTTTACTCAACTTTTGAAATTCATAAAAGATGTAAGACTTGAATTCCAGCTTCAAATCACATAACAAAAAATTGGATTTAAATTCTTCTTTAACCTGGTACTTCTTATAACCGCAGTCCCCGAACAGAATTCACCCGTTTAAGTCAAATTACACAAAAGCCTTTGGTTTTAGCCTTAGCCTTACAAACCAATATAAATTCCGGCAAGAGAGTGAAATTAAAGTAGAAGCAAAAGTACCCAAGAACTGAATATAAGAAAAAGCTCAAATTTGGATACCCATAATACAAAAACGAAAATTAAGAGTGAAATAAAGAAGAGACCTTTGTGGGCATATAAGATCCTCGACCAATTTGAATAAGGAGATGAGTATACCCTCTTCTAAACAATTCTTGTTTAACTTCCTCTGTATCCACCGCTCTCACAAGAGCATCGAATAGTGTTGTCCCCACTGTTACAAACACGATTCTCTTCTTTTGATCAACAGTAGCCTCGCCATCTCCCATTTTATGATTAAATCTTTAGTCTTTAGATCAAATTCAAACAGAAACCCATAATCAAAAATTATTTTCGGAATAACGAATCATAGTAATAAAGTTTCTATCTTTACTCACCTTTACGCTGAGAGTTAAACTTTGAAGTTTCTCTCTAGTTTTGAATTGGGAATCCGGTAAAGATACGAGATCAACTCAATAACGTCCGGTTTCGATACAACCAAACAGGGAACAAGGAAAACCCCCTAGTTAAGTCGGGAAAACTTTCTCTGTCGTCTGAAACTTCCCTTTGCATTTCAAACGACCGGAGAGTGTGGACTCACTGTCGTTTCTTACGGACTTCAAGGGCCCAATAAACTTGAGCCCACTCGCGAGGCCGACAGCTACCGAATCTGGTACAACATATTGATTGAACTAATACAGGTCCAAACGTCCCATTGTTGCTGCCCAACAATAAATTTTTGGGAAAATCGTAACCCTACTCCTATATTTCGACAAAACTAACTACTCTGTTTCTGTAATTTTTTAAATAAATTGTTACACCCTCTTTGGCGTTGATCTTAAGAGCCAAATTAGCAAGAAATTGTGAACTCAACTTGCTAAGATTTGGAAACAGGTAGCATTGGCTTACAGCACCAATACTTGTCTATGCTATTCGCTTCAAATTTGCATACCCATTGTGTCACTTCTTCATTATACATGTAAGCAACTAGAGATTGGAGTTCTATGGATTTATTGAGTTTCGATTCCAGAAGGGAAGCATTGTTAAGCAATTGAATTAGCTCATATTTGCATATGAAGTTTAGATATCTTCCCCCAACTCCAGCTAGAAGATGAGATGCTTCTCCTTTCAGACATTGCAAACCCAATTAAATTTCCCTCTTTTCCTTTTAATCTCACTTAAAACATCTACGAACACATAACAAAGGTATTTCTGCTGACAAATTTATGCTCCCTCTTCTTAGACTGTCTACAATATTACATTGACTTCTTGTTTAAAAGTTATAAAAATGGAGGGAAAGTGCACATTGTCTACCGGCAAAAATTATAAGGCTATAGCAGTTTATTTAAAATAATGCAGAAGTAGAGTAACTTCTTTTATCAAAATATAAGGGTCAGATTATAATTTTTCCTAATTTTTTTAATATATATCAGAATTCGGTTTTTATTTTTATTTTTTTTAATAAGTTGTTTAAGTATAGAGAGCGTTGCCTAAGTGGGACATGTTTTCTGATCAATGTGGATTACCAATAATTTCTAATAGCATTATCTTTTTCTTCTGTGATATTTTGCAAATTGAGTTGTAGGATCTCACAGACCAATACCGTTGTTTTTCTATTACTCCAAGGTCTAGCCATGGGTTTGGGTTGAGGAAACAAACTCTCCTTGAGCATACCTAGCCTCATGCACAAGGAATGCCCCTTTTAGCCGTAGGATTCTTCTCAACTTTGATTTGAAAAGAACAAGGGCTTTCATTTAGCGACTTCTCTTATACCATTATACTTCCCCTTCATGATCCTTAACTTTTTGTGATGGAGATATATGGGGGATTGATTACTTCTTCTCAAGCTTTATTTGATAGGTGGATTTTGGTTACTGTTAACTAGAGAGTAAAAGGGACTGCTTTTATTATTCTTTATGGCTTTGCTTTGCACTTGTATCGTAGTTCTTATGTGTTTATATATCTTTGTTATGGTTATATGGACCAATGTGGGGCTACTTATTTCTCTGCATATAAGTAACAAGCTTTCCATTTCTTTCTTTGCCTAGCAGGAAACGAATTGTGCCCTGAAAATCTTCATGCCAGGTACAATTCCCTTCAAGAAATGACTTGGTCATAAATTTTGTCAGCCACAGGAAAACTGGGAATTGACTCAGGCTTCTCTTCTTTGGGTTGGACCACATACCAAACCCAACACCAGAGGAAGACACTTTCCTTCTTATTATTTGTGCAGAAGCTAGCATGCTTACCTTCTTTCTTTGCAGGTGCAGAACCTGATCAAGCTGTGCCAATCATGTCTCTTCATGCACAAAGGACTCAACCTCTCTTAAGAATTTTGAGGGCCATTTTCAGATACTGTTCGCTATGGGTTCGACAATTTCGATACGTCAGGCCTTGATGACAAGGAGATAGGAAAAGAATGTGTCATTTCCCTGACTGATCCAGGGGATACTATGCAACTGTCTTGCCTTGTAGACATATGGTGAGAATGCTGATTTTAATCATATTTTCTTATTTCTTCATTATGAAAATTAAACCATTTATCTTTTGTGCTCGGTCTCCAAATAAGTTAATTTTGTTTCTTCTGGCTTTGATCAACAAATGTGTGGTGGTTTTATTTTATTAGAGACTGGCTCGCTGTCTCTTCTGTTGAGTGAATATCGACAGATCACGTCAATTAGTTTATGCCTTAATTTGCTTTTCAGACAGGACAATTAATTCTATAACTAGCAACTCGGTGAGGTTATACATTAGATCAAACAGTGAGCTCTATGACAATTGAACAGAGTCAGTCAAATCTAGCTGGACTTAGTGTAGTGCCCGAGGTTGCTGCGTAATGCTAGAGCAGTAGTTTGTTTCCATTACCATTTATCAAACAGTGAGCTTTACATTCAACATAGGTGTTTTCGAGGTTGTTGCGTAATGCAAGATGATTCGTGCATTGGGTCACCTTTCTTTACAGATTGAAGGTTAATTTAGTCCATTCTTGGTCAATCTATACATATTTTGGTAAAGAGAAGAGCATAATTGTCTTTTCCTTTTCCAGAGGGATTAAAGAAAATATTGGAAGAAACACAGTAATTTTAATAAAAATGCACGATTTTTGAAGGTGATTGTCAAAAGTTATAAAGGAATATTTGCAATACGAGTTACGAAATGGGGTGAAAGTACTGTAGAATGTCTCGTGATGTAGTGACATAAAGAGTTAAAGGAGGAGACAAAGGCGAGGTCTTTGGTCCTTAAGTATTGTCTTAAAGTGAAAGGAATCAGCAGCAGTAGTTTCTTTTCTTATCTTTTCTTTTCTTTTCCCTTTCTTTTCTTAGAATTTTGAATCTTTGTTGGTCTTGTTCTTTACAGATCTAACTATTGGCCTCGATTTTCATGCCACCACCGCAGCAGTATTCTGTATAACATTGGGATTGATTCTCTCACTTTCTCTCTTACTAACGGGTCCATGCATGTTTGTTTTCCAAGACAAAAGTAAAAGCCATGTTCAAAAATATTGTTTCTTTCCACTCAGGATTCAACAAGGCTTGAATTTGAATATGCTTCCAACTGCAGAAGCTTACAAGTTCAAACATATTATTATTTTTTCTATAACTAAAAACAGGTTGAAGAGCAAAAGTTGCTCCCAGTAACCAAATAGGAACAGATCAAATTAACACAATGTGAAGTTCTAAAACTGGTTATGCCCTCATTAAAAAAAGTTGGCATGTCTTATCAAGTTTGATAGCTCAACAAAACAGCCAGAAGCAGACAGTTGTTTTCTTTTACTGTCCAACTCCTATCCTATCTTGTAATTTTGTCTGTCGGTGACAACCTAATTGGGATTGCCATTTCACTATCCTTCTACTACTAACACCACTTTTGGTACCACAACAATATAATATAAGGTGCATGTCCACTTATTTAATTAAAGAGGTGAGATTAGCAAATGTGATTAAGAATTAATTTTACAGTTGTATTATTCTTTTTTCCATATGGTCAATATTATATTCTTTAAAGTTATCAGTAATATTCATTTGACAAGTCACATGTATGATTTCTTTGTCTTCTCATCTTCCCAAGTACGAGGTGATCCTTCTTCTGGGTATAAGTGTTGTTCAGAAAAACATTACATGTAATGCATGATATACAATTCAACCAATGGATAGAGGCTAGTGAGTTGGTCAAAGATTGGGCTACAAAAGCCAATTTGTGACCTAACTCCATCACTACCCATAAAGCACCTAATCAGTCTAGCAGTAAGCAGTAAGCAGTAAGCAGCAAGTAGTGTATATGGTTTGTGGGTTCTTGTGGGGTGTCAATTCTTGTCCCCATTCAAACATATCTTTTTTTTTTACATGCCAAAGGGAACAAAAAAGAAGATTGAAAGACACTATTCTCTTGCAAGGGTTTAGTCTTTTCAAGACAAGTCTCAATATATATATATTTTTTTTATTTCTAAAGAAGAAGCCAAGAAGGCTACACTTTTTTCAATTCTCTATCTTTTGCCTCTTAAGTGTTTTGTTTGTTTCTAATAATGAAATTTAACAATTTCAAACTATTATTCCTCTCTTCAAATTACAATTTTGCTTTATATTTGTTTGTTTTTAGCTCTAACATCATGGGTAATCTTGTCCAATGTCTTCTTGGGTCATCAACCACTAGTGTTAAAGGATGCTTTATATTTATTTTTTCCCCCACAAAATGTTGTTTTTATTGTTAAATATCTTAGAATATTTTAAATTACAAAAGTATATCTACTATTTCGATTTTAAATTAAAATCGAAAATCTACTATTATAAAATTTCGTGATATGCACAGTAAGAAATGAGGAATATGTGATAAAAAAAATAAATAAAATAAAGCCATTTTACTTTAGATTGGGTGCAACACAAAATAATCATTTTTTGTCAATACATTTCTTATGTAGTGTGTATTAAATTTAAAAATCTATATATATATATTTTTTCCCAAATGATAAATATTTAAATGTGAAGTCATGTGGCCATTGTTTGGCCCAACCCACCAAAAATCCAAGAGCCGAAGCCCCCCCACCTTCATTATGGAGTAGTCCTCTCAAGTCAATTATGTTGTAATAGGCAGTTGGATCAGGGTAATAAATTAAAAATTTTAAAATAATAAAATGTAGTAATATTATTAAAAAAATTGAATCGCAATAATATTGAGATAGAAGGATACACATGTCTGAATTAAAGAAAGAAAAAAGAAATGTTTTGCGAGTAAAAGCTGTAAAACACTTAACCCTGTTAGTATAAAGCCAGCTCCAGCTAGTACAAGCCAAAGACCTCTCATTAAGATACCTTGCCCCCTTCTCCAACCGGCCCTTGTCTCTCTCTCTCTCTCTCTCTCTGAAAAAGAAAAAGTTTTTTAAAATACTAGTAGTGATACTTACCCTCAAGAAGCAGTGGAGGAAGGTTAGCTAAAAACACAAGTGTTAAATGCTCACCACCAACCGCTTTTAGCCTTTTGTCTTTCTTGTAATCTAACCTTGTAGCTCAGTCTTTCTTATTCTCAGCTTTGAGGCGACCGCTTCATTTTTTGAACTCTCTCTCTGTCTCTCTCTCTCTCTCTATTCTCAAGTTCTGCTTTCAGTTCTCTGTCTGAAACAAAGAAGATGAGTAAACAAGAGTTGATGAAGATGCAGGTATACTGACACCCCTTTTGTCCATCTTTAATTTCTTCTTACTATGTGGCTTCAAAATCGTATATAGCTGCACATTTCTTTCTTTCTTTCTTGTTTTCATTTTTTTTTCTAATTTCTTTTTATTTTCTGTTTTTGGTTTTCGCAGCAGACTTGTGTTCTGAAAGTGAATATACAGTGTCACTGTGATGGTTGTAAGAAGAAAATAAAGAAACTTCTGCAAAAAGTTGATGGTATGCTCACGCGATTCCTTCTCAGTGATTTTTTGCCCTCTTTACTTGTATGCAACTTTTTGTTTCCTTGTGGCATTTAATTAACTTGTGTTCTATATCTGTAAAAATTCATTTGGGTTGTACTTGTAGATTTGCCTATTAGATATATGTATAAAGAATTGTTATTTATTTATGATTTTGGATTGGTTCTTTAAAAATTCCTGGCGTCAGAGAATACTAGATGGGACAATCATAGACATCAATACATGATACCTTGCTTCATAAATATCTTCCTTTTTTATTTTTTCTTCTTCGACTTTTTCTCAAATTTATTGGGTTTTGTCCCCTTAATTGTTACTGTTGTTGTTGGCAGGGGTATACAATACTACAGTAAATGCAGAGCAAGGAAAGGTGACTGTAACAGGAAATTTTGACCCAGCAAAACTCATAAAGAAGCTTGAGAAGTCAGGGAAGCATGCTCAAATATGGGGAGCTCCAAAGGGTTTCAATGTCTTCCAAAACCCTGCCAACCATCAATTTAAGAACATGAAAATGGAGAATGGTAAAGGAGGAGGAGGCGGCGGCAAAGATAACAAATCTCAAAAGGGTGGAAAAGGGGGCCAACAGCTACAACAAATGCAGCAACTTAAAGGACCTAAAGATCTAAAAATGCCTCATAAAGACCAGAAATCTGTCAAGTTCAATCTGCAAGATGATTATATTGATGCAAGTGATGTTGATGATTTTGATGATGAGTTTGATGACGACTTTGATGATGAAGATGATATTGATGATGAAGATTATGGTGAGTTTAGTCATGGTTATGCCCAGGGACATGGTCATGGTCATCATTTGCCTAATAAAATGATGCCTATGATGATGGGTAATGTCAATAGACCACACGGCCCCCCTCATGGTACGATGATTAATGGGCCTATGAAGGGTGGAGGAGGAGGTGGGGGAGGAAATGCGAAGAAAGGAGGTGGTGGTGATTTTGAAATACCTGTGGTAATTAAGGGCAAAGGTGGAAATAATGATGGTAAGAAGGGTAATGGTGGCAAGAATGGTGGTGATGGTGGCAAGAATGGTCATACTCATGGCAAAGCAGGGAGTCAAAAACAAGAAAGTAAAGAGAAAAATGGTGGTAAAAGTGGTGGTGTTGCAGCGTTCTTGGGTTTTGGTAGGAAAAGTAAAAATGGAAGAGAAAGTAGTACTACTATTACTACTGATAAGGGTAGTACCAATAATGGCGGATTAGCTGGAAACAATCATAAAAATGGGGTCAAGAAAGGCGCAGGCAAAAATGATGGGGTCCATAATCCTAACAAAACCAAACAGGTGTACCATGACATTGATATCAACGGTGCCCATGGACCCAAAAGCATGGGCCAGATGGGCCAGATGAGGCCCATGGGAAATTATGGTGGGATGAGTAATTTTCCTGCAGTGCAAGGGCTGCCTGCAGGAGCACCACCCGCAATTAATGGTGGATATTATCAAGGAATGGGAATGGGAGGAGGAGCCAATCCTTACAGTAATCAACAATATATGGCTATGATGATGAACCAACAAAGGCAGAATGGGAATGATATGTTTCAGCCAATGATGTATGCTCGCCTGCCGCATCCGGCCGTTAATTACATGCCGCCTCCGCCGATGCCGTCCCACCCCATGTCTGATCCTTACACTCACTTCTTCAGTGATGAAAATGCCAATAGTTGCAGTATAATGTGAAATTAAAGTTGCTAGAGCCTAGAGTAGTTTAGTACAACAATGTTGTTATTTTTGCTTATTTGGGATATATGAGTTTTTGTAATGGATGATTATACAAAAAGGGTTTAAGGTTTTAAAACTTACCTTAACCTATGTCATGTGACTTTTTTATGATCATTCAAACTCCTTAGTTTGACAGCAAATATTTGTTTTTTGTCCTTGCCAATTTTCAATTTTAAAGAATGTATATTGTATTGTATTATGGCCTATTGGTGCTTCCAAAAAGATGCATCCTTTCTTTCTTTCTTTAATGAAAAAAAGCAATTTGGGCATTAGCTTCTGCCATTTCAAATTGTAGGTACGTTTGGTTTACACATCTTTTGACTTTCACCCATGTGAAAATTAGATTACTTGTCTGAAACCATTGATTGATTGATGTATGTATGTATGTATGTCATTCGGCCGTCGACCCACTAGCAGCGACTCCTTTTTGCTTTCGATGTTGGAGCTTCAACTATATCACCAACAGTATTGGCTTAATGTGTGCAATTTTGACAACCTCGTATTCTTATTTTTCTATAAATTAATAATTGCTTGATTCACATGACATGTCTGTCTACTTGTGAAGTTTCAAATGTGAAACTTTACTTATAAGCAAAGAAATAAAAAATAGTTTGTACGAGTCCAAACGCATTCATAAGAGATTGCCTCCACGTATAAATATAATTCCAATTGAGTCATTTTCACAATGTTGGTTGTGATTAGATTATTTTGATAAGGTCATATTTGCCCATAATTGAAGTTAATGGGCTTTTTCTCCAAGAAAAGTGCAAAGGTTTCCCGATTGAGCCCAACCCAATATGGCCCATTATTTGCTACCGCTAAAAACGGCATATGCATGGCAATTGAAGAGCTTCTGGATTGCGATTGACAAGTACTTCTTCAAATTCACCAGCTCATTTCTGTTCTCTTCTTGATCTGCTTGTACGTATCTTTTAGTCTAACTCTGCCAGATTTTTCTTGTGAACTGTGACGTCTACTCTTTTATAGATCAATCTATAAAATCAACCGCTGTCCGCTGAACATACTCAGACAACCCCAGCTTTCTGTTTCTTCAAGCTTTCTTGGTCCCAAAAATGGTTTCTTCATCGTCCCTGCATTTTCTCTTAATTTGTCTTGCCTCTTCCTTGTTCTTCGCTGTGTCTGAATCTCAAACCCGTTTTAGGCCAAGTAATCTCGTGTTGCCAGTTCGTAAAGATGGTGCAACCAATCTTCACGTGGCCACTTTTAGCAGAAGAACTCCACGAAATCAAGTTCAATTACTTGTTGATCTAAATGGAAGATTCTTGTGGCATACTTGTGAAGCAAACTACGTGTCGTCCACTTTGCAAGCCCCACGGTGCTTTTCTGCTCAATGCTTTAGAGCAAATAGTCGTATCTGTTATTCATGCTCTGGACCCGGGTGCCATAGAAACGCATGTGGGATCGCGTTAACGAACCCTGTCTCTCACCAAACTGCCATGGGTGCGTTAGCTCAAGATTTGTTCTCGTTTCAATCTATTACAGGGTCCAACTGCGGTCCAACTGTTGCAGTACCTCAATTCCTTTTTGGTTGTGCAACTTCTAATACGCTACTAAGAGGGTTACCAAGGAATGTTCGAGGTGTAGCTGGACTAGGTCATTCTCCTATTTCCTTACCAACACAAATTTTCTCACATTTTGGAATAAGACAAAACTTTGCCTTATGCCTAAGTTCCACCCCTGCACAATCTGGTGCCATTCTCTTTGGTGAAGGCCCTTTCAATGCACGTCAGTGGCCTGATGTTTTCCGGCAGATGCGTTATACACCACTATCCATTACCAGACAAGGGGAGTACTTCGTCCAAGTGACACAAATCTTGGTAGAGCAGAAAGCTGCTCCGCTAGATACATCGTTGTTAAGAAGATCTCAGAGCGGTTTTGGTGGAACAATGATAAGCACAACTACTCCTTATACTATCCTCGAACACTCTATTTACCAAGCTTTCACTAGACTTTTCACTAGTCAACTTTCAGTGAAACAGCAAGTACGACCTGTAGCACCTTTTAGCGTTTGCTATAACTCAAGAAAATTTTCATATCCTCATCCTATCGGCCCTGCAGTTCCTAGGATTGATCTTGTTTTTGGTAATCGAAACCTCGTATGGTCTTTTTTTGGCGCAAATTCAATGGTGCAGCCTTGTCCAGGTGTGATTTGTTTAGCATTTCTTGATGGAGGTTCCCGTCCTCCAGCTTCAATTGTTATAGGGGCTCACCAGTTGCAAGAGCAAATTATTCAGTTTGATTTGGCTAGGTCAATGCTGGGTTTTAGCCGTTCCTTGTTCTTTAGTAATACTAACTGTGCCAACTTCAACTCCAACTTCACCCGTACTCCATAGAAAAAAGAATATGGGAATTGGCAAAGGAAGGGTATGGTTGTATGCTTCCTATAAAGAAATGTGTATCTTGTTTCTATTATGTGAACGAATAAAACTACAAGGCCATCTTTTCTTGATTGCCTAAGAACAACGTAGACAAGTCTTATTCTAATCGTTTAAAGTAGTTCATAGATTCAGATTTGACCATTGAATCGTATTGCAAGAGAAAGAACTGGAATTTGTTTTATGGATAAGATTTGGCCGCATCTCCTGCATGATACCACTCATTTAAATTGTCAGCTATGAATGGTCAAAAATACCTTATTAGTTTCGCCTGATCCTCCTGCTCTACGTCAGGTTGTGTATTGAAAAGCACTCTCAGTACGTAGAAATCTTCTCCATTTACAATCATCAAACACTTAGCATCTTGTTTAGAGAATCCGAGTCATTTCCACTCAGCCAATCTTTGTTGTAACCATATTGGAACAAGAGGTAAATTTAGGTTTTGGTTTTGCTGAGGATGGAACATAATTTTTGGTAGATTTCTGGTTTTTTATTTTTCTGTTTTGTAATTTGACTTTATTTTGCTTGGATTGAAGACAGTTTTTTTAATTTTTTTTATTTTATCAGTTCATTCAGTTATGATGAAAGAAACAATTCATGCATCTGCATGGCAATTGAAACTCTTCTCAATTGTGATTGACAAGTATTTCTTCACATTCACCAGCTCATGTTTCTTTATCTTCCTGATGACCCGTCTTTTAGCCTCACCCTTGTATATTTTTCTTGTGAACTGTGATATCTCCTCTTTAGATATCAATCACCGCACATTGCTCTAAAAGAGAGATACAAAATCGACCGTTGAACATATAATACTCAAACAACCCAAATTGTCCATATCTTATATTGGCAAAACTGGAACTATAAAGAAACACAAAAATTCTTACTACGCTAAATAACTCTTTATTAGAGCATTCTGTTTTTCGAGCTTTCTTGGTTCCAGCAATGGTTTCTTCATCTTCCCTTCATTTTCTCCTGATCTTCTTTGCCTTTTCATCGTTCTTCTTTGATTTGGCCCCGTCAAGGCTGGGTTTTAGCCCGCCCCTGCAGTTGGAAATGTCTGACTGTAGCAGCTTGAAGTTCACTCGTACTCCATAGAAGAATATGGGGATTTGCAGAGCAAGGATGACCGTATGCCTCCAGTAATGAAATGTCGTTTCTATATCTGAGTGAATAAAATTAAAAGGCTACCTTTTCTCGATGGCCTAATTAAAAATGATATTGCAAGAACTGAGCAGTGTCAGTAAAACTCAAATGAAAATAGAAAACACTGCTACGCTAAAAAACGATGATCGGAAATCGGTAAACATAATCGGAGAAGGTGATGCAACTCAATAGCTGGTTTATTCTTTTTGTCTCCTGAATCTCATCAAAATTATTCATACCCAACTGAATCCAAAGCCTAAAATGAGACGTTGACCAAGATGTACACGTTCGCAAAGTGGGCCCCAAAGATGTGCGTGTATCATCCAATCACAAAACAACAACTGGTTCCTAGTCATACCACCCACACTCCTTGCTCGTCTACCATAAACCCCAAAAACGACTTCAAAATCAGTTCTCAGACCGGAAGCCACAACACAAACGTCAACAGCGACCATCCCTGAAAGACAATTGCTTTCTCAGAATCGCCACTACCTCCAACGAGGTAATAATATTGATAAACGAACCAAAAAGACAGGGATACTCGCGATAACGACATTCGGAAAAAAAAAAAAATGCATTCTTTTGGGTACAGAGCCAACGCCTTGCTAACTTTCGCTGTCACCATCCTCGCGCTAATGTGCGCTATGGCTTCTTTCTCTGATAACCTTAATTCTCCTTCTCCCTCCGCTCAAATACAGGTATGTGATTACTCTTATCTATATGCATTTTACGTATTAGTTGGATTTTTTTTTTGGATCTGTTGCGATTTGAAACCCTAAATTGTTATTTGGGTTTTTTTTATTGTAGATATTAAATATTAATTGGTTTCAAAAGCAGCCGCATGGGAATGATGAGGTAAGTTTAGGCTTTTGATTTGTTGGAGGTGGGATAGAATTTTGCTAGATTAGTAGTTTGTTTCCTTTTCTTCTTTCTTCTTGGTTTGACTGTATTTTTCTGGGATTGAAGGTAATTTTTTTTTTTTGGGGAATTGAAGATAAATATTTCTTTTCTTCTATGAATTCACTCAGTTGTTGTTTATTGAATTGAATTTCCAGAATTCATGTTGATATGTAGCCATGTCTCATTTGAATTATGAAGTGTAATATTTTATTTATCATGGAGCTTAGGCTATTTATAAAGTGAATATATGGTGAATCCTATTCTCTTTTATTTTCTTTTAGAAGTTGCACTGAGCTACACAAATGCTAAATCTCTGACCATGTAATGCATTGTATGATTTCTAGTGAGATTGCTTTGATGAAGTTATCCAACTTCAAAGATTATAACTTCTGTCCATATCATCTCTATTAATGTCGTGGCCATTTTCTTCTTGCGTTCATATCATTTTCTTGTTGGCAAACAATTGACAACAAGGATATATTCCACAGTCTGCTACTTTACTATGTTCTGTCTCATTAATTGCTCAGGATAGTCAAAGAGTCCTGGTAATTTTTTTTGAATATTTACCCAATTTTATGCCTAGAGGTAAAAGCATACAATGATCTATGTCAATATGTTCAAAATATATGCTGAATTTGGTCCATTTGAGTTTGATTCTTCTGTTTAAATGAGAAAAAAAGAAAAAAATGAATGATGTTACTCGAAGTATGCTCATACCTGTCTTTGCGACTGGTTCTATTTTGTCAATGTTTTTCTTCATGAAAATCTACTCCTAGGTTTAAAGCATGGCTTAAACCTGGTGTGATAATTTGGTTAAGCAGTTTGAAATATGCCTTTTCAACTCATAGAAGCTTTGAAGACATGATCATAAGAAAGAATGTCGAATGAGAAAAATTTCTCATTTGCAGCATTCCAGGTGTAATTTGGATGTAGGCTGTCTGATTCCTTCTTCCAAATGATCCCCTGATTATTGTTTCTCATTGTTGTGGATCTCACCTTTTTTAAGATAGTGTTGTGGAATCATCAATGTTATATTCTATGCTCAGATAATGCTATGAACTTGCATATGGTAATTTGTAGTGGACTACCTGATATGCTAGCTATTGTTATAGTGTTAATTAAATTGTTTTTCATTCAATGTAGGTCAGCCTCACAATGAATGTAACAGCTGATTTACAGTCACTATTTACATGGAACACAAAGCAGGTATATTGTTTGAAAATTATAGTGGTTTTCCTTTGTTAATGACTCCAAGGTGTGATGTGGCTATGTGCATACTAGACCCTTTGGGTATCCCCTTATGCCTATCATATTTTTAGTAAGGCTAACCTTTCCTTATTGAAGTCTCTCTCTTTCTCTCTTTCAATATGACCTACTTGGTCATATATACTTGCACAAAAATTATTTCACTGCCAATGTCATGACTGTTAAGGTTTTGAATTTGATAACATGCCTTATTCACTGTTCTGTTTTTGTAATTTCTTGTGAATTATGCTTGAAAACTGATTCAAAGTATATATGTATATTGCCTTGTTTATTACAGGTTTTTGTATTTGTAGCTGCGGAGTATGAAACCCGAAAGAATGCCTTGAACCAGGTATGTTTAGTGCAGTGATTGGGAAATTTCCATTTCAGTTTTGGTTCTTCCTTTTACATGTTCAACTAATTATGATTTGTAATCTGATAATGGGGCTAGAGTCAATTTGCCAATTTCTCTTGTTATAAATAAAAGACTATTGAGGCAAGCCCATTTCAAGTGTTTTCCGAAATGTCAGCGTGTCCCACAGAGCATTATGTCTGACTGCTTAAAAAATTGTTCAAATATTGTGTCTTAGGTATCACTTTGGGACGCTATCATACCAGCCAAAGAGCATGCGAAATTTTGGGTCCAAACTGCGAACAAGTACCGTTTTGTTGACCAGGTATGGCCCTTTGTTAAGATGCTTGCTTTTGTTTGGCCGGCATAGGCTCGCGATGCTTGAATACCAAAACATTATCTTTCAATTTGCAGGGAAGCAATCTTCGTGGTAAAGAATTCAATTTGACTTTGCACTGGCATGTAATGCCCAAGACTGGGAAGATGTTTGCCGACAAACTGGTCATGTCTGGATACCGCTTGCCTGAGGAATATAGATAGGGATAGGGCAATTTCTTTGTACGTTTTGGCTGTAGCTCAAGAGCAATTTTAAGATGGGATGACGAAGTTCTCGTGGACTAAAAAACTAGAAACAGAGAAACCATTGTTGACAAAGGAAAATCAATTACTGTTTTGGAATTTTTTAGTAATTTATATCTTTTTATACAGTTCTTGGCTTCCAATCTCCTTTTTTGGTCCTCCATTTTCTGCCGGCTGTTGTTGAACTGATGCTACGCTCTCCCAGCGATTTTATCTTTTAATTTACTAAATAGCGTCTAATTTTTTTTAAATAACAATTCCAAGATTTGTCAAGCCAGAGGACTAATGGGAAGAGCTTTCTTTACAGTTACAGATTTCTTGAACCACGGCCTGGTACTTTATTGTCGTCAAAAATCACAGGTTTGATCTGACCAAGAAAATACCATTGACCGAAAAGTCAACTCTATAGTCATTCTTACTAGGAAAATTGAGTTATTTTATTGTAATTTAAAAACTTTTTTTTTTTATTGTTTTCCATTTATATTATCATTCATTTGAAAACTAACATTTATATTTTGATTCCGTTTTTTTATGCGGTTCCATGTCTAATTCCTTGTCCAAAAAAAAAAAAAAACCAATATTAAATTAAAAGGAGTACAAAATATTTATTATAAATAAACAAAAACTTGCAAGAAATTTGAATTAAAAAAAAATTTAATAATTTATAAAATTAAAAAATTAAAAAAAATCAATCTTTCTTAGGACAGTTTTATCCCAGTACCGGACCGGAGTATGTTAAGCCGAATAGCCAATCATAACAATTCAGCCCAAGACTGGGCTGGAGCTGCAAGAGATCCGTAAAACTGTCCGGCACCAATTTTCCTCTTCTCAATTGCTTTCGCTTCGCTTCTCTTCTCTTATCAGACACATCGGATCAGGTAAAAAGAATAATTTTCTCTCTTTCTCGCATCGTATATTCGCATATCGTCTCTCATAAATATTCATATATATGATGATTCGCGTTTGATTGCTGAGAAAATGTAGGAAAAAAGAAAAGATATTGGACTTCTTTTAGTTTAACTAACCATCCATTTCTCAATAAAAGAGTGAAGCAGATATCGTCTTTTGGTAAACTTTGAGCTTGAATTATATCATTTTATGGCCTTGGTTTGTGTTGGAATTATGTGCTTCCAATTTTCAGCTTATCAAATTGAGCAACATAGGTTTCATGCAAACTTCGGATAATGCCTTCTATATGTCCCAATGCCTGCAATTTTTTTTTTTTAATTGGCAAAAGACTTTGTCTTCAGATGCTTATGTTTAAAAGCCATTGGCTGGCTAGTGCGATATGGCTGTCTTGGGCTGCTTGTGGATTTTAAGTATGAGGATAGCTAATTCTGTGGAAATTCTAGGGGCTAATGGCTGTCTCTAGACTTCCTTTCATATTATGAGTAAGAACTTTTATATGTAATGGATTTGGTGTTATGAAATGTAGGAATGCATTAGTTTGGTCGCCAATAATGGAAGAAAATGTTTACAAACCAATGATTAAATCTAAGTTTTCTTTTAGCATCAATTGCCCAAAACTATGATTGTAACAGAAGTTTGGATATTGTAGGGGAAATAAATGAGCAGCCAGGTCTGTTTGGGCAGTGATTGTGCAAGAATGAATTGGACACCATTAATGGAACGATATTTTATTGAACTTATGCTAGATCAGATGCATAAAGGCAATAGAATGGGTCATACTTTTAACAAGCAAGCCTGGACGGATATGCTGACCATGTTTAATGCAAAATTTGGGACTAAATATGACAGAGATACCTTTAAAAGTCATTATACAAATTTGTGGAAGCAATATAATGATGTGAAGAGTCTCCTCGAACAGAATGGATTTTCTTGGGATGATACTCAGAAAATGGTGGTTGCCAATGATGATGTCTGGGATGCCTTTACCAAGGTTCAACAAGTCAATCTTTGTTTTCTGTTATTTTTCCCTCTGAAATTTTATTGATAAAATATTTATCTGCAGGCCCACCCTGATACACAATTCTACAAGAGGAAGTCCTTGATGAACTTCAATGATCTGTGCTTGATATATGCATATAAAGCAGCGGATGGAAGATACAGTCGTTCTAGTCATGATGTAGATGTAGATGATGACATTCAGGGGCTTGTTATTGGTATGCATTAAAAAAAATACATGTTGTTTTCCTGCAGCCTACATTATTGCCTATTATTTGATGGATATGACTCTTCATGCCAGGCTCTTAATATAACTGTGAATCTAAAGCTCGCAGTGAAATGAAGTCATATGGAAGTACACCATAGGACTTCATATTCTTGAAGGAAAATGTCAATGCATCATCTCTAAAATGTTAAAACAGTTCATTTCACTTTAATTAAATCACAGGGTTCTTATCATAACTTCTATGTTCAAAAAGCAATATTTACCAGAGCTTGGCCTGAAATACTACCCTAAGTGTCTTAATCTGGGCCTTTTTTTTTTCTATGTTAACATGTCTTCACAGAGGGAGGAATGGTAAAGTGTTAGATTTATATTTCCTGAAGTGACTTTATGTTTTTGTCCTTCGGGAGATATCCTTTTTATTATGTAATTAACTAGGAAACGTATAATATAAGCTTGAGTTTTTCTGTTATTCTCTAGCATTATAGTTTTTGAATATTGTAATAAGCTTTCTTCGTTCTTTATGAAGAAATGGCAACATTTACTGATTTTTTTTATCAATAAGAGGTGTTGGTATAGGTAGCATTCTTCCAGCAACTAGTGAGCGTGTGAAAACAGAGTGGACATCAGCCATGGATCGACATTTTATTGAGCTTATGTTGGACCAACTTAAAAAGGGAAATAAAAGGGATAGGACTTTCAGCAAACAAGCATGGAAAGATATACTTGCTTTGTTCAATGCAAAATTTTGTTCCCAACATGGTAAAAACTTTTTGAAGCGACGTTATAAGAAATTGTTCAAGTACTATAGTGATATAAGAAGCCTACTTGAGAAGAAAGGGTTTTCTTGGGATGAAAGACAACAAATGATTGTGGCTGATGATGCTCTTTGGGAAAAGACTATCAAGGTATAATGTTAATTTTGGTGAAGGAATTTATACCCGTTATATTTTATGCTTACTATTGCGGATGTAGGCACGCCCAGATACACGTTCATACCAAAGGAGGACCTTGTCAAACTATCATGGTCTGAGCTTGATTTATGGAGATCAAGTCATCAATGGACATCTAGATCATATGCACTTGGATAAAAACTTTGAAGATGGCACTGTACAAGCTAAGACTGGTGAGTTTAAAATTTATTAGATGTTTAATGTTTCTCAACTATGACTTATCAAACGTGTGATGTTTGCCATGGAAAGTTGATTTTTGTATTTGATTTTCTCGTCGCATCACAGACTTGATGCAATTACATTTAATTCATCTAAGGTATAGCTCCTAGGTGAGAACTTGTGGCATCTGTTGGTCAATTTGTAATTAAGATCATAGCTATTGACTTGTACGATTCTTGTAAATTGATGTACCAGGATGGTGGCAATTCAAGTGCCTTGACACAGGCATATAACTGTAACCTTTGTTTATTTTGCGATTGTGTTCTTGCATATAAGTAGGTTATCACTTGTACAGGTGAAGAAAAGGATGTGTATTTATTGGCTAGAAGTAATGGCCTTGGACCATACTGGTCACCAACTATGGATCGTTATCTGATTGATTTGTTGCAAGACCAGGCACTTAGAGGGAATAAAATTGGTCATGAATTGACAACTGAGGCTTGGATTGAAATGATTGGGTCATTTAATGAGAGATTTGGATCACATCTTGAGAAAGATATTTTGAAGAAACGGTACGAACATTTGAGAAAGCAATACAGTGGCATAAACTTTCTTCTTGAGCAAAATGGGTTTTCTTGGGATGAACATCGAGAGATGGTAATTGCTGAAGATTTTGTTTGGGACTCTTTTATTAAGGTGAATTTCTTTTCAAATTTTGTATAAAAGTGCATTCAGTATTGTTTTTATTAACCTCTATGGGCTCAAAAAATACAAGTTTATAAATGAGTGAGTGTTGAAATCTAGTTACAAAAAATCAATTGGCTTGTGTTAGGTTAACCGCTGACGCAATTATGAGTCTTTAACTATTTTACTAAAAATTAATGTGAGCTCATTTCCTGACACTCCCTCAAGTGCAGCCACATTGACCTTAACTGCTGGTTGATATTGCTTGTGCATGAACTGGCTTATGGTAGCCGGAACGTGGGTCCCATGATCTGGATTGTTTGGGAATCAAGCTTTGGTACTATATTAAAGTCCATGGACCCAAACAACATGGACTTACTAATGAATGAGTATTGGAACCCACTTGCACAAAACCAATAGGCTTGTGCTAGGTCCATCATACACTTGTTAGTTCTTTAGTTATTTTATTATTAATTAATGTGCAATAGTTCTGTCTGTCACATTTAATATAAGCAGGTACATCCTGATGCTCAATCATACAGAAATAAATCTGTGCCTAGCTACCACAAGCTTTGTGTTATATTTGGTGAAGAAAGTTCCAATGGAAGACACAGTCATAGGGCTCTCAATGTAGACTTTGACAGTAAAGGCCCAAAATTTGTTATTGGTATCTTTCTATCTTCCAGTCCTGAATTTACTTGATGGAATGCCTTTTCTTATAAGTTTTTATTATTTTCTCTGTTCCATAATGTTAATATGTTGCAGAATATTCACTTTATACATTATAAGTTACAGAGTTGTCTACATATTTAACTTGATCGTGTAATTTTTCCCCTCTCCTAGTCTCTCTCCTAGCGCATTACTATAGCTGTTATTCTCTTAATTCTTGCAGAATTCCCAACTTATTTGAGATGCTTTCTTTAGTCTGTGAAATTAACTTACATTCTGAATTCTTGATTAAATTGCCAATTTTAATATTTTGGTATTTGCAGGAGATGATGCTCAATGCTATGCAAATAGTGATTGTTCAAGGGCTGATTGGACACCTGCAATGGACCGCTATTTTATTGACCTTATGTTAGATCAAGTGATTAGAGGGAATAAGATTGACCACATTTCAGATGATCAATTTTGGATAGATATGGCTCTGTTGTTCAGGGAAAAATTTGAATTGAAACTTGACAAAGATGTCCTGAGGGATTGTTATAGAAGTTTAGGGAAAATGTTCAATGATATGAAGTATTTACTTCGTCAAAGAGGATTTGCTTGGGATGAAACCCAGCAGTTGATCACAGCTTGTGATGATGTTTGGCATGCCTATATTAAGGTACTTTCTTTTCTTTCTTTTCTAGTTTTTTTATTTTATTTATGTTATTTCCAATTACAACCAAGTGGCTAACTTCTGATTTAAGTGCAGGAAAACCCTGATGCTAGATCATACAAAACTGAATGCAAGCCAAATTACAATGACTTGTACTTGATTTATGGAAATTCAAATTCAGTTGGAGGAGGTCATCAATCAGGCCCAGGTATCGGCTGCGGTGGTGATTGTGAGTTTTATTTTTGTTGAGTTTTTTAGCACTTTGCATTCTGTGATACTCTCCATGCTTTTTTCCTTTTTTTTATTTTTTTATTTTGTTGCCTGCTTTTGTATTTTAACATGAGGTTATAATCAGTTATTCAGTGTTAATATCTGTATAGAGTAAGTGTTACATATGAGGTATGTATGATGAACTACCTGTTGTCATGCATCAACTGCAGTGATTGGATATTCCGTGGTTTAACACTTTTCAAAATTGTGCTTTGTTCTGAAATTTGTTCAAGGAGCCAAAGTTTACAATAACTATTGCTCGAGAACTGATTGGACTCCGCCAATGGACCGATTTTTCATTGATCTTATGCTAGAGCATGTCCGCCAGGGAAGTATGATTAATCTAAGATTTAATAAACAAGCATGGAATAATATGGTTGCCAAGTTCAGTGCTGAATTTGGATCTCAGTATGACAAAGATGTTTTAAGGAGTCATTTTATGATTTTGGGGAAGCAATTCAGTGGTATGAAAAATCTACTTGATCAGAAAGGGTTTGAGTGGGATGAAGTGAGACAGATGATAATTGCTGATGATGATACCTGGAATTCTTATGCAAAGGTGCTTTTTCTTAGTTTATTGATCTGGTGAATGAAAATCCACAAGATCCTAATAGCTTACATTTGTTTAGTGCAGGAATATCCAGATGCCCGTTCATACTGCAATAGCGCTCTCCCAAATTATAATGATTTGTTCTTGATTTTTGGAGATACAAACAATAATGAAAGATTCAATTACTCATGTCACTTGATGGACGCTGATGACTATGTCTTGGGTCTAAATGTTGGTGTGTATTTTCCCTCTCTCCACAAGCACATACATACACTTACACAGACATTGTGCCCTCCAAAGTTTGAATTGAGTAGAAGATATATAGCTATAAGCATTATTAAGACCTAAGGCTGTGTATACTTTTGCTATACTCATCTTTACTTCGGATTTCAGCTGAGGATGATGATCCAAGCCCAGTTGATTATGACCCTCAACAGATAAATTGGACAAAGTCAATGGAAATCTATTTCATTGATCTCGTGTTAGAGCAGGTGCTTAAAGGGAATAAGGTTGGTCAAACATTGAATGAGCAAGCATGGTCCTGGATAATTGCTTCATTCAATGAACAATTTGGCCTTATATGTGACAAAGATGCTGTAGAAAGCTGGTACCTTAGCTTGATGGAAGAGTATAACAACATCACAGATATTCTCAATGAGAATGGTTTTTATTGGGATGAAATTGAGCAAACTATAATAGCTGATGATATTGATTGGCAATTTTATATCAAGGTGTGTTTCTTTCTCAAAAATAACTGGTTACTACAGGGATTCTATTTTCTGACTCCAACTCCCGACCCCCCTTGCTCCTCTCACCCGCTAAAAAAAGGAAAACCCCAAAACATGGTGTCGTTGGGTGTCTCAGATAATTTGACCTTTAAAAAAAGACTATCTACTAATGTGAATAGACTGACTTATATGAGAAGAATAGATCTGTAACAGTTCTTCATTGAATTACCACCTTTTTTGGGCTGCTTTTCTTATGATGAAACTTTTCTGCAGGAACATCCTGGTGCAATCAAGTATAGGGCTAGAATCCTAAGTAGCTATAATGATCTTTGTATGATTTATGGTAACGGAGTGCTAGTTGGAAGATTAAGTAATTATGGTGTAAAGATGGAGATTGACAACAATGACCTAGACATGGGGCTTGATGATAGTTATGGAGATGCATTATATCCAACTGGAGAAATTGAAGTATCTGATCATCATAAAAAACGGAAACCCACAACTTCATCAACCTCAGTAGCTTCTAGGAAAGTTCAAAGACTGAATTTGACTTATCCGGAAGTACTTGGCCGGAAGGCACACGTTGTCAAAACAATGGAAGGTAAGAAGGAAAAAGAATACATATCAATTGAAGTCATTGTTGGTGCACTTCAAGCTATACCAGATATGGACGATGAGCTCTTCTTGGAAGCCTGTCAACTTTTAGAAAATGAGGAAAAGGCCAAGGTTTTTGTGGGAATGCGTGTAAATCAGCGGAGGGAATGGTTATTCAAAAAGCTCCGTCAATAGCATTTGATTTTGTCTAACTTTGTTACTATAATGTAGTACTATTGTAAAGTTCAAAATTTGTGTAAAAATAGTTCAAATGCAATCCAAAGAGAATTATTTCGTTCTTTCTTCTTTTTCTCATGTCGCTGGTGGATGGCAAAATTCCTTAGATCCAGCTAAAGTCCTGCAAGGAGTCTCGCATTATTAGCTCACCGGTGTGGCAGGTCGGCAACTTGGTTGATGAAATGAGTCAATGAAGATTTTTGATAAGAAGTAACAATTTTTAGATACAAAACAGGGCAGCTTCAGGTTTCTACACTGCTGGTTCCTGTTCCTATGCGTATTTTCAACCCCCAAAACGGTTGCTTTCCTGCTCTTGGAAGATTAACTGTTGAGAATGTTATTTTATGGGGGGCGGGGGAAAACGCGTCAAGAAAAAAAAAAATGTAGAACATCCCATGATCTAAATCTATAGACGAACCGAAGATTTCTGTAATTTTTATCAAAGATCTAACAGTTCTCCAATCCTAATCAAGTGCAAAGCTCTCAACTTTTTTGCCGTCAAAACAGATACCAAACCAGTACACACATACACAGTCGCTCGCTTAGCGGGGGGGGGGGGGGGGGGGGGGGCGGGGGGGGGGGCGGGGGGGGGGGGGGGGGCGGGGGGCGGGGGGGGGGGCGGGCCCGCGGGGCGCGCGCCGGGCGGCCGGCGCGGGGCCGGGCGGGGCCCCGGGGGCCGGCGGGGGCCCCGGCCCCCG